>JACEVL010000119.1:25000-35000 GCA_020284085.1 Aporrectodea caliginosa | reverse complement strand
ATGGTGAACTGGTCGAGCAGATCCTTCTTGGCGACTTTATGACGTCCATAGAAAATTATCTCTTGCGATTACGTCGCCATCTTTGGTCTCTGACTGTAATCTCAAATGTTTTATGGTCGACTGAGACCTGCAGAAAAGCCGAATATCCATCATAGACACGACAAGGCGCCCATTTAGATTGGCGGCGGCGGCGGTGGAGTCTCTCTCGTCTCCCTCTCCTGAAGAAGACGGCTCTTCATGCTCGTCATCCGTTTAACCACTTACCCAGTGCAGCACCAGTCTCCTTATTAAATTATAAGCCAGCGCCTCTCTGACATCTGGCCATTCGGCTATTGTTCGATTCGCCAACGCAGTGTTACAGGTTCAGTTTTCGTGAATCGCATAGAAATCCCGGTCCTCATTGTTTGGGTTTGGTCCATGAAAGAGATCGGCGTCGGAGGAAACGATCCATTATGACAAGGAAACAGCGAGTGAAATGCGAAGCCGACAAATTTCCTCCCAGTCAAGTCATTCATCATAAAATGTCTTTCTCAAGATGCGTGCCACCGGATCACAATCCACGCGAAATCAAATCAAAACGCAGTCGCAGAGGAAGAGCAGCGCAGATAGAAGCCAAGATTAAGGCAAGATTAAGATCCATGAAATCCATTTATTCTGCGTATCAACATCAAACCGCTTCCTTCCCAATCGTCTGTAGGTAAATAATGCTCCACGGTGTCAGTACGTCAGTCACTCTCTGTGTTAAGGGTTCGATTGCAGACGCCTCAGACGGAGGTTTTTGTCCCGCAGTGTAAGAAAAGATTGTTGTTGTAGTGTATTGTATTTGATCATTTATAAATGTTTATGCTGGATTGTTGTATAATCTGCCCTTCAGAGCAGTTATCAGTCTTATTTTCAATCAACTCGGAGTCTTTTTTTTATTTCGTCCCGCAGATATTAACCTCATAACCGTTGAAGGAATTATTTAACCATATGAACGTTTAATTATCTCACCTATGCAAAAATAACTCCGCCACTGATTGCACTCTGTCAGTGCCAGCCCAAGTCTGGATGAAGCAGGAGGGAAACGCTAATGATCTTTGTTATCACACGATGTCGTTAAACTGAAACTACTATTAGTAATTTCTGATTACTATGGTTAGGACATTTAGCAGAACGAATTAACCACAGAAGACTCGAAGGCCAAACTGATTTAGCATTCAAGCACTTATATAGCGCCTTTCAGAGACCTTTCAAAAGCACTGTTGACCGTATACTTGTCTAGAAGGCAGTGATTGAGGTCTGTGTCGTCGTCGTCATAACTGTGTCAATTGAATTGACGCCCAGCAGACGATCCTCCGCCAGTTGGCGCCACAAACGAAGCCAAATGTCAGCCGTCATGAGATGCATCTAGTGACGCGCGAGAGATAGCTTCATAATACTTCCTCCGCAGCTGAGGTGTGTGTTAGGCTGCAGCACCGGATGATCCTTTCCTGACGGCGCCTCAAAGCAAAATATTTCTCTGCTTGTGTGTGTGTGTGTGTGTGTGTGTGTGTGTGTGTGTGTGTGTGTGTGTGTGTGTGTGTGTAGGCGTGTGTAGGTGCGTATGTGTGTGAGCGTGTCCAATATTCAATCGGCGTTCTGTAAACACGACGCATGGCCCTTGTTGTTTGGACATCGATACGTTGCTAACAGTCACCGCGCACTGCCTCATTTCTCGCACTTCAAAGCCCCACGCCGCCGCGACCGGCGGTATACATCAAAGCGCCGATTTCAAGACAGAGAACGTGCCAGAAAATAATAGAACGTTTACCGGCTACGATAAAAATCATAAATCGAAGAGACCGCAGAGCAAAACGAGTCGAAGCAAACGGCTTTTAATTCTTCGACAGCTCATAATAATATATAGACAGATATACACAAACCGGTCGGCGGTGCGATATTGACACACATGCATATTAATATACTTGTAGACCAAGGTAAACTTCAAGTATGCCGCCATATATATCTGCATGATAGCCATATATATATATATATATATATATATATATATATATATATATATATATATATATATATATATATACACTGTGTCCGGATGAAAAGTAGAACACAACAAAAGTGTCATAACTCGGTCAAAACTATCAGTATTTACCTGAAATTTTAAACACAACAACAGTGACCATATCTACACGAGATCCTAAAGCCGTTTGGAAATGTTCGTGAATTTATCATATTTATGAGCGTTTGCAATGGAGCACTGACAAATTAAAGTTTCCAACATGGGCCCTTACATACATAAGAAAGTGAAGTTCAGCTACAGCTGGTGTTCAAAATGTCCTCCTCGTTCACGGACACATGACCGTAGACGTGGACGCCACTGTTTGATGGCCCGGTCGATGATCGCGTGGTCAAACAGCTGCCACTCCTCAACCAGACGCGCCCTTAGATGATCGACGTCACGAATACGGGAACGATAAACGCGCTCCTGCAGTACACTCCAGATTTGGTAGTCAACTGGATTGAGGTCTGGACTGTTGGGTGGCCACATCTGCGGTGATATGAAGTCGGGTGTCTCCCGGGACAGCAGAGCAATGGTCTCACGTGCTCGATGCGCAGGGGCACTGTCTTGTTGGAATGTGAAGTAGCCGCCAGAAACCTGCTTGATAGCAGGTAGCAGATGTTGAGTGAGCAGCACATCGCGATAGTACGCTCCATTTACCTTCACACCCGGCTCAACAAAGATCAAATGAGTGCACCCCAGGGTTGACACACCGACTGAGACCATTAGTGACTTTGAAAAGTGTGAACGTGTTTTGAGGAGACGTTCAGCAGGCACGTGTTTCTTGCGCGTCCCAGCCGCCGCATAAACGCGATCATTCTGGAGGTTGACAGGAGGAGCGACGGTAAAAACTTTTTCGTCCGTAAACCATATGAATGGGACTGTGTGCTCAGGGTATTTCTTCAGCAGCTGCTTGACGCGTACAAGACGTGTCAGTTTGTTTCTTGGTGTTAGATCTTGCGCTCGCCTCTTCTTAAAACAAACCAGCTTCAAGTCCTTGGCAACGATTTCGTGTACTGCGGTCTTCGGAATCCCAATATCCCTCGCAATCTGACGCACCGTTCTATGGGTTCCCTGAGCATCTTCTTGGCTTAATGCCAGCCTTTCAACCAACTCGACGTTTTCAACAGTGCGTGTCGTGCGTTTTTGGCCACTGCCAGGTTTTCGCTTCACTGTGCCGGTTTCATCGATCTTCTTCAATAGCTTACTCACAGACGAAAGACACCAACCTTTATTCGAAAATTCATTCAGAAACCTTCTCGCTCCATAACCATGTTCTTGCCGCAGTACTTTAATTAAAATTTTATCTTCTTCTGTAAACGCCATTTTTGTTGTGCTTAGACCAAAACAAGTGACGTATTTCATCGATGACGACGTCACAGCGTCTGCGTAAGTAAGGGCCCATGTTGGAAACTTTAATTTGTCAGTGCTCCATTGCAAACGCTCATAAATATGATAAATTCACGAACATTTCCAAACGGCTTTAGGATCTCGTGTAGATATGGTCACTGTTGTTGTGTTTAAAATTTCAGGTAAATACTGATAGTTTTGACCGAGTTATGACACTTTTTGTTGTGTTCTACTTTTCATCCGGACACAGTGTATATATATATCAAGCCCACATACATGCGTGGACATATGCACCAATGTACGTATGCGGCTATGCATGTTGTATTATATGGATGATTGTATATTTAAAGACATTTTACGGAGAGCCTTTTGTAACGCTGAAAGACGCTGCAGTAGATCTTAAAGCGCCTATAATAGACCCATAAGAACATAAGGGTGGCTGTATACATATTAACTGTTCTTGTGTGGAGGCCCATATATATACGTCAAGAGTTGCTGGAGTGCAAGACGTTGTATTCGTCGGGGAGTCAAAGTGGCTGTGCTCTGATGAAGAGGCGATATTAGGGCGTTTGACGGTGGAGACAATGTGGCGTGAAATGTAACCAATGAAAATAGAAAATCTGTTTGTGACGAGGTGTCGATGCCGACGACCGGTCCGTCAAAAGATCCGTTTCCCCTTTCGTCCGTCCGACCTAATTGAGCGAAATCGTTTATCGATGGAAGGAAAGAGGCAGCCATTGAACCGGTGTGATGCCGTATTTCCCCAAGAGAAACGCACGTGTAACACATCTATTTGTATATTATACGTCGAGAGGACGACGCACATCGATAGCAGTTGCCTGAGTAATTGTGAGCATGTCAAGAGCACGTTCGAACGCATGCATGCCACCGACAAACACACGTTTCATCTGCAGTGTTTCTCTGTATATATCGATGCTTCTCTACTCCGACGCTATATATATAACAACGGAATGTTAGTAAAGAAATTATCATACCACAGGACGACTGGCTCTGTATAATTATACACAGATCAGCCGATTTATAATATGCATGAATATAAATATATATATATATATATATAGGCCTATACTTATATATATATACATATACAGTTGCAAGTCTTGTTCGATGTGCAGGTGTCAAGCACAATTGTAAGTCTACTGTAATTACGTAATGTCGTTGATGACTGACACCATTCATATGTCATTTGTTACTTTACGAAAGTCTGGCATGCTTTAGACTGTGCATACTAATTTTCTGAAAAAATACGAAACAGGGCATTGACCGACGATGACTATGGAGATGACGGCGATGAGAAGGAGGAGAAGTAGGAGGAGGAGGAGAAGTAGGAGGAGGAGGAGAAGAAGAGGAGGAGGAGGAGGAGAAGAAGAAGAAAAAGAAGAAGAAGAAGAGGAGGAGAAGAGGAGGAGGAAGAGAAGCTGAGGACGACAGCGACTATGATGAGGATAATAATGACGATGATGTTGATGGTAACTTTGCATAATGAAAGCCATAAAACGGCTTAATTAGGCTTAGTTGCACGTGGAGCCTGGCTGCCTGTAATCATTCCATTTTGAAAATATTCTACGGATTCTCAAAGGGGACACCCAGTACAATTACGCGTTATTCGGCTTTCCTCGTTTCAGTCTCTACTCGTCGCACATTGTTTCCCTCGTCCTCCTCAGCCTCCTTCTCCTCCTTCACCACGCACGCTCCTCCTCCTCCTCTTCCTCCTCCTCGGCTCTTCCTCCTGCCTTTCCTCCTCCTCTTCTTCCTCCTCCTCGGCGCTTCCTCCTGCCTCTCCTCCTCCTCCTCCTCCTCTTCCTCCTCCTCCACCTCGTCATCCGTCTTTTTCCAGGATCCATAACCGCGACAGGAACGATCAATAAACGAAGGAAAAGGTGAGATGTGTTATCCATTTAGAGACAACCGTTAAGTCCGGCGCCTGCAGTGCGCCTCCTCCTCTCCTCACCCGGCTTCGTCTAATGAACCCTTCCGTCTCTAACTAAGCCGTCCACTGCTAAATAATAGAATAGGACCAGCGTTTAAGCCAGGCGCACAGCACCAGCCTCTCTACCTCCACCACCACCATCCTCTGTACCAGCATCAGCATCAGCATCAGCAGCGCTACGACCATCGTCTATGGCCACCATCGTCATCTCTCCATCGCACGACCTGCTTCAGTTCAACGACTGTTACGACGCCGAAAAATGGCTGCGCTTATGTTATGTATACATATGCACACAAACAGGGAGAGTATTATTGTATAGACCGTTGTATAAGAGCCTAGACAGTTCGTGTGTCTATGATTTATGGGATGAACCTTCGTCGTGTCTTTCCAGTACAGAAAAATCTTCAGAATTACACAAAGACTGAGACAGACAGACAGACAGACGGACGGACGGACGGACAGACAGACAGAGGCATACAGATAGACAGACGGACGGACAGAGAGACGGACAGAGGGACCGGCGGACGGACAGAAAGGCATCGTTGAAGATGAACTTGAAGCGATGAGAGTAGAGAGCCGTCGTCGTCGTCGTCGTCTATTCCTCTCCTCTAAAGAACCTTTAATGAGTCTGTGTGACTTGTTTCTGGCGCCAAATAGACGGCGAACGAACGAACGACGCACGCTCCTCCACATCTACAGCCGCCGTAGCCACAGCTCATCAGCCATTTCACCGTCCACACGTATACGACTAACAGAAGACGATGACGTAGGCTGCCATATATATATATATATATATATATATATATATATATATATATATATATATATGTCAATTCAACGCAGCAGCTGGTCTCTGGGAGCTGCTATTTTAGTACTATTATATTACGGGTAACTACAGCGCTGTATTCACTACTAAGTGTGTGTATATGCACTGCAGAATGAGACCGTGGATGCCTTGTCACACCCATGTGGTACAAGCAGTGCACGTATACACCCATGTGGTTCATTCACGTGTCTATTGTCGTCGAGAATAATCTTTTTCCGTCTATTTTGCCCTAGTTCCTTCTCTCTATCTCTCTCTGTCTCTCTCTTTGTCGCTGTCTCTGTCTCTGTCTGTCTGTCTGTCTGTCTGCCTCTGTCTCCCCTCCCTCTTTCTCTCTCTCTCTCTCTCTCTCTCTCTCTCTCTCTCTCTCTCTCTCTCTCTCTCTCTCTCTCTCTCTCTCTCTCTCTCTCTCTCTCTCTCTCTCTCTCTCTCTCTCTCTCTCTCTCTCTCTCTCTCTCTCTCTCTCTCTCTCTCTCTCTCTCTCTCTCTCTCTCTCTCTCTCTGTCTCTCTCTCTCTCTCTCTCTCTTCTATTTTATTGCAGTGTATTTTTCTGCATTGCCCATTATAGTCTCACCTGTATACCTTCAATTCGTTTTGTTTCAGTCTGTGTTATTTTGTTTTAGTGCCTCTCTTGCGTCAAAATCATATCTTAGTTCAGTTTTTTTATTGTTTTATTTCAGTCTATCTCCTGTTTATTTCAATATCTCCTGTTTCAAAATCGCTTGTTTCAATGTTTTGCTGTAGTCTCGTTTTTTCTTGTCTCGATATCTCCATTATGTTTCTGCTCCAGGCTGTTATTCCTTCGCTGTAAACTGCTTCCGTGGCTTCAATTTTAGTCTAGAGTTTCAGCAATTTCTTTTCATTTCAATTTATCTCTTGATTTTTGTGTCTCTGTCTCTGTCTCTCTCCCTCCCTCGTTTTCCTTTTTTCTGGTCCATATAGTTGTTTCTCTCTGTCATCTGTATTTCCACCGTCTCTTTATTGCATTGTATTGTATTCAAAACATTTATAAAGCGCCTCTAATACGGTGAACCGTTCAGAGGAGAATCTAGGGCAATATATATATATATATATATAGACGGGAAAAGATTATCCTCAACGACAATAGGCCTATCTCTATATTCTCACTCTATACCTGTCTTTGTCTTTGTCTATGTCTAGGTGTACTGGTCTTTGTCTGTCTGTGTCACTGTGGTCCCGCGTCAGAGTCGTGGCCTACAGGCGACTGTCTGGATGATACATGTCGCAAGGGTCTATGTAGGCGTTCCAGCTGATTGAATGCCACAGTCGGATGCCACCAACGACGAGGAACAAACAATCCGTGTCTTTCTCTCATTAACCTATTGACAACCAAGTCCACCTCTCGTTGAAAACAATTAACCACGACTCGCAATCGTAGGCGCATTGGTATGGCGCCGGATATTGGCTTGTTCGGTTTCTTGGCAGCGGTCTTGAAATGCTCACATATTACCCTACAAACGCCACGTCTGCATTACATTACAGAAATTATTGTCCAAGTTCCGATCCGCACTGGAAAACAGACTTGCTCACGCGTTCGCAGGTGTAAATAAAGCATAGTTATGCCGATCCAAGACATAAACACCGCAAGAAGAAAATCGCAAAGAAAAATTACAACTCATGACTGTCATACTCGGGTTTTGGACGTGTGTTATGGAAATGGAATAAACATTCCGAATCCAGGAGAAAGAACGGTAGAGACTTGTACACAGAACTAATGACAGTTCGCGGCTGGAAATTAAAAATTCGCCGGTGACAGCGAAAACAATATTTCATCCCTCGTTGTGCTCTGAAGAATGGACCTGACGCATGAATTCATGGCTCCACGTTGACTCCACATACGCTGAGAGCTTTTCCTCATATCGTCGTCTAATTATTATGACAGTTGCTGCCAATTAAGCCATTGTTGCAATGGAACAAATCTTATAAGTCAACAAGTCTTAACTAACAATATTTATAGCGCCACATTAAGCAAAACATTACTGTTAATTAGGTAGCCTATATTTAGCTGACTATGAACAAGATCTTTACTTCTGTGTAGGTCAGTTCAAATCATTAAGAATTTCACTTCCTCTAGCGTATAGTGTTTCACTTCAGTACACTAATCACTGGAAGAGCTTAAATCTGGCGCAGCATTTATCAAGAACTTGTAATACTCTACACAGAACCATTAAATCAACTCTGTCAGAAGTTCAATCAGGTCGAGAATAAATGTATACGACCAAGATTAACTAATATAATTTGCTAAAAGGAAATAATGGTCATAACAAGTTAATGATGTAACAAGAGACACTTCTGTTTCTATTAGAAAGTTGAATAATCGACAATACATGAACCATTATTGACTCTATAATAGAGGAAATTTGTTAAAGTGCATCGTTTACTTAGTCTTTTATAAATGCAGAGCTGTTTGGGGAACACAAAAGTTACTCGTTAAAAATTTATCAAAATAAAACAAATGAAGGAAGTCTGTTAGGTAAAGTTTGGCTGTCGCTTGTCAAGTTGTAGTTCAGAGGCCCCTATCAGGCCCGCCGACAGAAATTCCGGACCCCTAGGCAGAGCAGTCACGGGCCCCTAACTTTTTGTGAACAAAGTGAAATAATTATAGCTCAGATACGACCCTACATTTTTTTTCTTACTTCCGCAAAAATGTCTGATGACCCCTTTTTTTGTTTTCGGTTAAATTGTCAGAAGGAAAATTGTCACAAGCCGCATTTCCCGCCCTCCCGGGCCCCCCTCGTTACGTGTTACGTTATATTTATAAGGCATAACATCATAAACTTTGTATATACTATAAACTTTGTATATCTTATTATAATATATATCATAAGTTGATTGCGGGCCCGGCCCGGGCCCCTAAATGTCGCCGGGCTCCTGGGCATTTGCCCCCCCTGCCCCCCTCTCGGCGGGCCTGGCCCCTATATAGAGAGCTGTTCTGATAAAGTGTTCGCTATTTTAACTATTGTAATTTGTTACAACCGCTCGTTAGGGTCAAACTCTTAATCGCTACAGAATAAAGATATTTAGAGCCATTCTATCAGTTCATATTAGATTTTCCTGACGTCGAAATAGCACAAAATCATCATTATTTGTCAGATATTTCCGAAATATTGGACAAGTTTATGTTCAAAGTCATAACGAAAGTACCCAAACACTAACTGACCTGCTCATGAACAGAGAATCCAATTCAAAACACGTCTCATTGTTTACAAGGCAATACACATTGGTCATCCAACTTATCTTTTCGTCATCCTCATTCCTCAGGCTAACGAATATTTCACTCGTCCATCGACTCTACTTGTTGTAGCAATATAGCCAAGGCGGTGCCAAAGCGGTGCCAAAAGCGGTGCCAAAAGCGGTGCCAAAGCGGTGCCAAAGCGGTGCCAAAAGCGGTGCCAAAGTGGTTCCAAATGCGGTACCAAAGCGGTACCAAAGTGGTGCCAAAAGCGGTACCAAAGCGTTATAAAAAGCGGTGCTGGTTACCGGGCTTTCTCGATTGTTATTTCGAGGCTCCGGAATTCGCTTCATGTTTCTGTCCAGTCTGGAAGTTTTGTAATGTTGGTTGGGTCCATGTTAGACGTAATCTTTTCGGATTGCTTATACTCCACAACCTGTCTTCTGGTCTCTGGGTCCTTGAGAAATATCAACTGCTCGGTTCAATGAATTGTGATTTCGGAATTAGAAGTTACAATCGATTTGTATAGCGCCCCTTCAAGGAAACTACTCAGAGGCGATGAGAAAAGAACGTGGGAGAGAAGGTCCTAGGGACAAGAGCGCTTTAAGATAAAGGCGCTACATGAGTTGTCAGATATCCTG
>JACEVL010000119.1:0-20000 GCA_020284085.1 Aporrectodea caliginosa | reverse complement strand
TTTATTTTCATATATATAAAGCTCTTTTTCAGATTATGTTTTATTACTTATTACAATCTGAAACCCGCCCCATATCACATTCGTAATAGTAATAAACTAGCCTACACTCTGTTGCACAGTAGCCTACTATGATATGAACGATTAAAAGTCAATTTATAAAATTTAAAAGGGGCGCAGTCATTAAATCTTGCCCCTCGGCGCTGAAATCCTTCGCTACGTCACTGATAGTTTCTATTTAACTATAGAATATAATTCCTTTGTCAACGCGTGTGTTCATGAACGATTATGTGTTAGGTCGGTTGAACATAAAAGACGGAGAATTTGAAGCAGCAGTGCAGCTTACTTCAGGCAGGAAGTTAAATGAGGCGCATATGCTTTTGAACATTCGGTCTTATAGGCCTACATACACTGTACTGTACGATAGCAGAACTAAACGTATGTTGTAAGTGTAACTGCGAATTTATGAGGCGCCATTTCAAGAGAGACTCATCATACCTTAAACATTGAAACTACGTTCGACTAAAATGACCTTCAAACGCTTGCTGAAAAGAGGCAGAGAGGTATGAGTGACTGAGTGGTTCATGTCGTAGGTTGTTCCTGGGAAATCACGTACAGAGCACAAAATATACACTGAGCTTTTATATTTTTAAAGGAAAAAACATTGAGATGTAGGGTGGTATATAACATACTTATATAAGCTCATTTATAGCAAAAGACCATTGTCAAACTACATGTAATCTCTAAAGCCATTGTTCTATACACAGGGGACAGACGATAATAGCTGATAAGTGATAACAATGGCGCTACATGAAATTAAGCCAGTAGCTGGCATTAGGTCCTATTAAGCATATACTGACCTCTGATGCGGAGTGGCGCTGACCCGATGACGATGACCACTAGAAGGCCACAGACGATGCGCCGGGTGAAGACCGTCCGAACGACGTTCAGACGATGGACCGTGCATACTCCGCCGCTGTTCTCCATCCTCTGCATCATCCAGCACCGTCCACCTCTTCAAGCACCACAGTCCCTCCCTGCAGCTGGAACGAGCTCCTCTTCCTCCCACAGATGGGGTATTATCGCTGTCTATAGGTGTCCCTATCTAGGAAGACACACGGCGTCACCAGCAGAGGACTCTCTCCTATGCGCCGCCCTAACAGCACGTGTCGTCGGTGTCGTCTCTAAACGGCTTCTTTCAGTGCGTCCTTCTAAGTCGTCCGACGCAATGAATGGAGGAGGACTACTCAGGCAGTATTATCAATTACGAACATAACAGGCTTCCGGTTATGCATTGCCTTTCAATTAATGCCACTACAGCCAAATACATACCTACCTACATACGCACCTTCATATACTAATACCTAGAGATATATCTGAACATATCCACTTCGTGTCTAGTATACGTGGCTTTCGAAGAATTCATCGTCGTCCAGAAGGTGTTGGTTACGCAATGCGGCGGCTGCGGTGGCTGCGGCGCATGGTTCCAGGTAAGCTATCGAAGGATGAATCTCTGGTCCGTGAGCGACGTCGATTGAGGAGAGTCTACGGCGCATGCGTTCTACATATCTCCCTATATACATACATACACACTCATAGGCCTACGTCAGGCGTCGCCTGCAGCAGACCACCAGCCAACCTTCTTATCCTCCTCCTCCTCCTCCTCCTTCTCGTGCTTCTCATTCTCCTCCTTCTAGTACCTACTCATCTTCTTTCTCTTCTTCCTCCTCCTCCTCCTCCTCCTCCTCCTCCTCCTCAGCAGCAGCAGCAGCAGCAGCAGCAGCAGCAGCAGCAGCAGTTGTCTTCGGTTGAGCGATCCGATCGAGATGCCGTCGTCGCCCTATCTTCTCTCTTCTCTCGTCTCTGCAGCGTAAATTGACGAGACGCTTCTTAATCACGTAACCTGTAACAGACGCCCCTCCCTCCCTCCAATCCCTCCACCCCACACCCACAACCAACTCCAACATATACACAAGTCGACATAATATACAGGTCAATGATGTGCTCGCGGACATTCGCGTATTTAGCGTATGCGTGTGTTCGTATATATAGGCCTACGTCGTTCTATGATCTCAATACGATCTCAACAGAGACATTTTTGCCAGGGCAGGCATACAAGTAACAAGTGCAGGGGCGATTTATGCCCCAAGTAATGATAATGATAGCTACTCATATTCGCGTCATAGCAAATTTGTCAATTATCACGATCGCCAAATCCTCTCGCGACTTAAAGGGCAAAAATTCTGGCAGCCTTGTGTCAGGCATACGATCAGAGCAAAGGTTTTTTTACCAGGGCATTTGCACTGGTCTGCCCTGTTTTAGCGTCGCCACTGAATCTCAACTGTGATCACCACCATGACCTCAACTATGAGATATATATATGATCTCAACTGATTTATATGGCAACTCTGGCAGACGCAGAACTTTCTCTGAACGTTTCTGGACAACCCCTCTGACTAGATGCAGCTCTGCGATTAGATTTAGAGTAGCGTTTGTGAAATTTTGAGTTTACGATTACGATTAAGATCAACATAGCAATCGTTTTACTATGATCGCTTGCCTATAAATTGGCAACAATAATTTGCACTGCCATAACGTTTTCGATGTCACAAATTAATTTAACGCAATGATGCCATTAATAATTCAATTAGTTTCTAGCTGATTGGTTGAACACTTTGGGCCCAATTGCCGTTATCCGGTGGTTTAATCATCTCGTGTTGTTTGGCTGCCACTCATACTTAGACTCTACCAAACTTTTCACTCACCTTACTCTCTCCTCAAGTCTTTTAGATTTGTTTTTTATCACCGCATTCGATGAATATTGAGCATGATCTACAATTATAGGTTGAAGTAATAACTTTAATTCTTCAATGTTTTCATTCCCACCCATAAGTTCAACAGCCGCACATAACAATTACAAACAGGAACTAAATTCATCAAATTCGAATTATTTTCCATTTCGTCGTCGTATAATTTAAAATTTAGGTTAATCGACCATGCTGGGGTTGGTTTTCCTCGCACACACTGGATATTCACCTTCCCTGTATCTTCTATTTTCATATTCCTTGTACCTATGTACGAGTTCTTCATTAGCCACAGAGATTCACGTACTGTAAACCACAAGTGCATGAACCTTAATTGCTTTCCCCTTAGGCTGACCTACTATTTCCACTTCAATATTCTAGCTGTCAGCATTACCTTTGGTTCTTCGCATGAATCGCTAGCTTGACCTAAATTCAACGTGCTTTGTTCTATCCTGTTCTTTCATTTAATCCATTCTCCTATGATCGTCCTCGACCCTTCTTTGTTCTTGCACCTCTCTTTCTTTTCCTTCTTTCCCCATGCACCTACTCTTGTCTTTTACAATCAGCGTCTCCTTGAAGGCTCCTATCCAGTTGTTCCAATTGTTTCATTCTCCTGTGCTCGGCCTCCAGTCATTTTTGTCCATGCTATGCCCTCTTTCTCTGCTTTCTATCTCCATCCACTATTGTTTCACGGTTAGCTTCTGCTATTTCTTTCCTTTCTATCTTCGTTAATTGGTCTTCGATTTCCATTGCTGACGGTGAATTTTCATCCTCTACATCCTTGCGTCGATCGTAGACAGGACGAAGACCAAATCGTTCTGGGCGTTTGGGTTTCAGAAAGCTAAAGGAAAGCAGAACAGAATGGGACAAAAGCCAGGTGTTTGTGTGGGGCGCCACTAGTCATGTGTCGAAGTCATTCAAGTCAAACACTTGCCGAGTTGATGGACCGAGAAGATGGATTGAGAAACTTGTGCAGAGATTTAGAGAAGAAACGATAGGAGAGGATTAGTTGAATAACTAAGGAATTATTAAACGTTCAGACACTGGAGTTTAAGTGATCGAGACATTAAATCACTGTTTTAGGTAGTCATAATTAAGAATTTATTTTCGAGGAGATGTGTTATGGGTTTAAATGCTGAACGTAACTGAAGAATAGGCCTATTATGAAAGTAGAAAAAAAACAACGAATGAGATCGGCAAAAGACTTTCACAAAAGTGAGTGGTAGGCAGAAAGGATTGAAGAGTCGACATCGATTAAGGGTTTTATTATCACTAGGCTGCTGTCCAGTTATAATCATGTTTCACTAGCATTTAATATTTTACACATTATTAATATTATTACTTCGATGTTTTATCATTACTCATTATATAATTGTTGTCCCATTGTGCGTTTGCAAATGGTGCATTAAAGATCATACTTACTTATTTACTTACTATTATTGTTGCCAGTTATCAACTTAACACGATTCAAACATTAAGTATTTCGCGATACTAGCCCAGTTAATATCTACATTATTTTGTTAGAGCGCTCATCCTATGCGCCTCATTGCCTGCAAATGCGGGTTCGCACACCAATGATAGCTTATTATTTCAGAGATTTAAATCTCGAGCTAGCACGGTCCGTGTACGAAAACCTTAAATGTCGTGGCGTCCATTCAAACGGGCAGCAGTGGTGTTCGAAGGATATCATCCAGTCAACTCATTAAAAATTACCAGGGTTTTTGAGCCCATACGGTCGCTACAGAAAGACGCGTACATTTACATCTATAGCGTAAAGTATCTCTTCCCGCCTCGTTATAGATACGCTCGTAACATCCGTCCAATATGATCTATCTCTGGCAGGTACCTACAGACTGTCCCTTCGGACCGTCTTTCGTTCCGTCCATCCATCTGTCCTTCCATCCGTCCTTCCATCCATCCATCCTTCCATCCGTCCTTCCATCCGTCCTTCCATCCGTCCTTTCATCCGTCCTTCCATCCGTCCTTCCATCCGTCCTTTCCATCCACCCGTCCATTGTATACAATGCTGAACTCAGTGCAGAATATGTCCATAGATGCTGTGGGTTGAAGGCATGAAGCCACATGTCTGGCCAGTCATAAAGCTTCTGCTCAGCAGCATGAGCTTGCCAGGTGCATATGCTGTCAATCTGAGCTCATGGGAATTTATATAGCGCCATGTCAATATGCATACAGGTGCCTTATCTATTATGCGGCCGTTGTCATGCATCTTGCAGAGGAACTTATAATCGGATTGACTAAGTGCTCAGCTGTTCTCTTATTAGATTAACGTCAGTGAATTCCATCAAGAACGAATACATGTAAAGAAGCTGACACATCGCCCTCTATATACATCAGATTCATATATATATTATGTTTACATATCAACATGTATGCATGCAGAACTATAGAAATATATGCGTATTGAAATATATCCGTTCATCCACATTGTTTTAAATAAACTTAAATATTTGTAAATAATTTAAAAGAAACAAAGCTCAAAAAGACGCAATCTTTCACTTTAAATCGATGTCATAGCCAAAATTAGAGTTCGAAATGGCATAATTAGCATTTCAGGAGCCTAACCTGATGAGAAAAACAATGAAAAGTGAACTGGGATCAACACAGCTTGCAAGACGCCTGAACCCTAAATGTCTAATCTATTTTGTGCGATTGTCGCGATTATACACTTCCTGGACAGTGGATAAGGGTTTCGAAAAAATCATGCGGCATCCTAAAACAGCAGTGCTTGGAGAAGCACAATTAGAAGCAGATGAAAATAATAGTAATGGGCATTGATTTCCTTACGATACGAAAAGTGGGGTGTAGTACACCCACATGTAAGTAGGAAGTACGTGGAACCCGTGCCCTTCCCTTTGGGAAATTCGTAAGAGTTTCGGAATAATCAACCATGCTCGATGCGGAATTTTAGCCAATCAATGCATCTTATACTTTCCTAAAACATCATAGACTAAATCTTGAAACTTGACTAAATATATTCAACTTAAGTTTTGATGTTTTAAAAGAGGAATCGAATCAAACTTACAGAGAGTCGCTTTCAAAACTACTGCTACAATATTGTTTGCTAGACAAAGTTAGGTTTGTGTCGTTCCATGCAGCCAATTCAGTGTCATTCTTTCTTTGTCCAGTGTCCTGATCTGTGCACGTGTAATCATACCACGTAACATGATTGCTGAGAGCGCACGCCTTGTAACGCGGATAATACAGGTTCGAGCCTTCCGTTATAATACTATGTAGGGACCTGATTCACTCACAATTGCTCTGTGCCATCGACTGATGCTTGTTCATTAGATAATGGCGCTCAATAGATGCATAATGATGATGATGATGATGATGATGATGATGATGATGATGATGATGATGATGATGATGATAATAATAATAATAATAATAATAATAATAATAATAATAATAAGTCCCTGGGGAACAAAATAGCTAATAAAAAATAATAATAATAGCAATAATAACAACAACACCAAAAAAACAATCACAATAATAGTAACAAAAACAATTATAAATAGCAATGCACAACAGTGGAAGAACATAATAAGAAAAGAAGATTTAGAAACATGTAAACAGGTATAAGCGCCTTTAGCGAGGACTGCAGTGATGGAGAAGTTCCCAATGCAAACGAAGTATCGTGAAATCCATCCATCTCGTTTGCGTTTCGCATGAAGGTTCGCCAGATGGCAAATGGATTCAGATCGGAATCAGAACATCTACTCCAGTGCTTCCCAATCTGTTTTGCCTACGGAACACTTTTGATCTGAAAAATTGTTGACGGAGCCCTCGACCTAAGCAAAGCATATTCTGGTATATGCCGCGCTTGCTAAGGAGACAAATATAATAGGTTTAATTAATGACACAGTAATGAATAACTGAATTCTCTTGTATGCATTAGAAATTATTTGAAATGGTAGGAAAATTCTAACTATGGGCTGTTTCTGGCTTGCATTAGGCAGAAAGGGAGGTAAGTAGTCAAACAGACAGCAAGACAAATAAATGAGTGTGCATTAGCCAAGTAAGTACAAACTACAAAGTGTAAGCCTACCGAACGGACAGAGTTTGGCCAAATCCAAGATTTCTCATGCCCCTGAATTTGAATGAAGGTCCCCTTTACTCTCTGACATATAAATGGTTGTCATCCTAGTAGTCATGTCGTAGTGTAGACCGAAGACCAAGCTTTCTTCCAACAGTTAGAAAGGCGCATTAAGACCCGCGAGCACATCACAGGCAGGATAGGCTATACGGCAACCACAAGCGCCTGTGAATAAGCTGGTTCCCGCGACTCCCTTCTTTGGGCACTGTAGAAATCTCGAGATTACGACTACGAACAATCACGCTTCCACAGACACCCTTGACATGACGCCTCTCTTGAACACAGGGCATCATCAGCAACAGGCATTAAAGACGAAGCGAAACATCCATCAGTTGCCAAGCCAACCTTATAACTCCCGCCATGGTCCGGGCTGTCACGTATAACCCCAGGGTTTACAGTAAATCGAATTTTCGGAGCAGCAGGCCACGAAACCAAGCCAGAGGCGATACAATTATTTCCTTGTTTTTATTTTCTTATTTTTTAAAGTAAAATTACAATTCTCTGTATGTCGCGTGTGGATATGGCGATCCTGATAATTGACAAATTTGCTATGACGCGAATATGAGTAGCTATCATTATTATGGTAATGACTCGCCGTTTCAAGGGTTAGGAGACAGGTTGGTTGGTTGGATGGTTGATTGGCTGTTGTTTATCGACGCTTGGGACTAGCACTTCCAGAGTAGGGCAGTGGCGTTGTTTAAGGTTAGGAGGTAGATACTCAGAGCTGGCCTTCAAAGTCAAGTATTTAGGGTTAGGAGGTAGATACATAGAGCTGGTAGATGCATACAGCGGGCCTTCGAAGGCAGGTATACGTGTCAGCTCAGCAATTATGAGTAGGCCTATGCGCTGGATGTACACTGTCGGTGAGACGATCGGACTGGGAGTAACGAGACTGGCCATCCGCCCTCATATGCCGAGGCTAAGAAAATGAAATCGCTAACACTTCATACCCATGGCTTCCTCTTAGACTAGTCTAAGGAATTCCTCTCCTTTCTATTCGAAGTTCAACTTCAGGCAGCAAATTTAGATTGACACAACCATCCGTGTAGATAATCTATACAAGGGTTTTGTCATGAGTTAAATAACTGACTCATTGTCAGAACAACTGGGTATAAATGAGTAATTATTAAACTTAGAGTGCATCTGAAAGGTGCAATATAAATTCTGTATTACTAATTAAGTAAAAAAATGCCTCGTTTTCATTGGGGGTATTCCGTGTGATTAAACGTTCTTCTGTCCTGGTCAATTTGTTCCTGTCGCAGGTTCTCCCGCCGCGTCTTTCATTATTACGTCTTTCATTATTACGTCTTTCATTATTACGTCTTTCATTATTACGTCTTTCATTATTACGTCTTTCATTATTACGTCTTTCATTATTACGTCTTTCATTATTACTTTTCCCCGATTTACATTTGATTCCTCGATCAATACAGACCAATAGAACAACCGAGCACCGTTGATATCAGTGTCATCCTGTGTCATTTCACATTGTTATTATTGTCATTGTTATTACTATTATTCTTGTTTTAATAATAATAATTATTATTATTATCATTGTCATTATTATTATTCTCATAGCAACAGAAATAGTAGCATCAGTAGCATCGTTGTAGTTGTATTTGTAATAATTAGCAGTAGTTAGTCATTGTCAGTAGTATTAGCAGCATAGCAACAGTAAATAGTATTAATTACAGTTATTATTATTATTATTATTATTAGTTGTTATAGTTGTAGCCTATTTGTAACAGTGAGTAGCAGTAGCAGTAGCAGCAGCAGCAGCAGTAGCAGCAGCAGTAGTGGTAGTAGTGGTGCAGTAGCAGTGCAGCAGTAGCAGTAGCAGCAGCAGCAGCAGCAGCAGCAGCAGCAGCAGCAGCATAAGCAATAGTCAGCAGTAGCAGTAGCAGCAGTAGCAGTAGTAGTGCATAGCAGTAGCAGCAGCAGCAGCAGTAGCAGTAGTAGCAGCAGTAGCAGCAGTGGTAGCAGCAGTGCAGTAGCAGCAGTAGTAGTAGTAGCAGTAGTAGTAGTAGTAGCAGTGCAGTAGTAGTAGCCAGTAGCGTAGTGGTGCAGTAGTAGCAGCAGTAGCAGCAGCAGCAGCAGCAGCAGTAGCAGTAGCAGCAGTAGTAGCAGTAGTAGCAGTAGTAGTAGTAGTAGTAGTAGTAGTAGTAGTAGTAGTAGCAGTAGTAGTAGTAGTAGTAGTAGTAGTAGTAGTGTGATTTAGCAGTAGTAGCAGCAGTAGCAGTAGTAGTAGTAGTAGTAGCAGTAGCAGTAGTAGCAGTAGTAGTAGTAGCAGTAGCAGTAGCAGTAGTAGTAGCAGCAGTAGCAGCAGTAGCAGTAGCAGTAGTAGTAGCAGTTAGCAGTAGCAGCAGCAGCAGCAGCAGCAGCAGTAGCCAGCAGCAGTTAGCAGCAGTAGCAGCAGCAGCAGTAGCAGCAGCAGCAGCAGCAGCAGCAGCAGCAGCAGCAGCACAGCAGCAGCAGCAGCAGCAGCAGCAGCAGCAGCAGCAGCAGCAGTTGCAGCAGCAGCAGCAGCAGCAGCAGCAGCAGTAGGCAGTCTAGTAGTAGCAGTAGAGCAGTAGTAGTAGTAGTAGTAGTAAGTAGTAGTAGTAGCAGTAGTAGTAGTAGCAGTAGCAGTAATTTAACGCCATTGCCTTAATAAAGTTAATAGCCACCGTTGCTTCGCCAGATCTTTATGAGCTCTATCCCTCCCAGAATGTTTTTCGCATTCTCCGGATAAATTTTTTATAATTCCTGAGGGATCTGAGGCACCTCGGTGCTAAAAAAAATTATAAGAGCAATTTAATTTATATTTATAATTATAATCCAAGATAATTTTTTTACCCTTTGCGTTTTGTAAATAGGGTTAAAAATAGAGCAATAATAGCCTAATTATACCGGTACTCTATTATAATCAGTATGTTAGGTTGTAGAGATAGACATCCTACTTTCTTGACAAAAGATATTCCTCTTTCGCCACCAATGAGACATTGGCATAGACCGGATACTTCTATCGCCACCTACCGAATGATATTTCCGACGAGGCACTGGAACGCATTCGACAAAGCATTCGCAAGAGACCGCTACTTGTCTGTCCGTTCTGCCGCAACGTAAGCAAACGTATTGGCCATTGCCCCGTCACACTGGCATTGACACAGACAGAAGTCGTTGAGAGGAAAGCAGGGCAGAGGTTGTGGCAACGGAAATCTTAATCTTTGCCAAGAAGTCACGCCACTTTGGCAAGCCACTGCTGTCTGCGTTAGTGGAAAATCTGGCAATAGTTCAAACACAGATTCTAAGCCATCGATGGACAGTTTGAACACTCAGTTCCAGTGACATCTATGATACAGACAGACAGACAGACAGACAGGCAGACAGGCAGACAGGCAGGCAGGCAGACAGGCAGGCAGGCAGGCCACTACATGTATAGTGAGTTTCGACAGTGCTGCTAAAGGACTCATACACGCCAGCAGCTGTCTGAAGGTATTGGTCTCTGTGGCAGCTAGACAGTATACTGTGGCCTAAACGAGAATCTTGCAGAGATTACAAAATGACCAGATTTATTCCTGATTTGAAGACCCTTGCTCTGCTTACAAGGTTAATGTTATAATTAATACCATAATAGCAATAATTATATCAATATTGGAAATGATTTGAATGCCAAAGGAAATATATTATATAACACGTATAGCGCTATGAGAAACCACAGAGGTTGCGGTCTAACCCAAATGACTCAATCTGTTTCCACATCTAATAGAGCCAAATGCCACACTCTGGCCCCGATTCTAATAGGGCCAAATAGCCCAGTGTTTAATGCTTTCTCTTTGTGCCTGGCCTTCTACTCTGATTTGTTCTTGAATGCACCACGAAAACCGTGCAGCATTGTTATCAGACAATCTATGTCTAGTTGTCTACGATAGTTCAGCTTTAGGAGATTAGATTATTACGTTACTTTGATTACTCATGCATGTATCTCGTGATGGCACTGTATGTAACATAACTTACTATACCACATACAGTAATGTAAAATACACATAATAATATAACATAAAGCTAAATGATATAGATCTATAGTATAGCATAATGTAATGTGTGTATAACTCTATATGAAAGATCATATTATCTACATGTAATATTTTCACCGCTATGACATGGGTCAACTCTGAATATAAGAAAGAATGTATGTGATTAATGTAATCGACAAGTCATACATGTTGTGTTGTCTGGAATGCATGTGGTGCCGACCAGTGGTGGTCATTGTTGTCATTACAAGAGCTGCTTCTTCCTCCAGATACAAAGTAACACTGGTGACTCTTCGACGATGGGACTTTTATCGGTGGTCGTCTGTACCATCTGGATGGATGAGTGGATGGAAGTGTAGCTGAAGGGTGCATGGATGACTGGATAGATGTGTGAATGGATGCGTGGATGGATGGAGACGGAGAAGAGGTGTCTGGATAGATGCGCCAAAGGAGCAGAATTTGGCCTTCAATTTCAGCAGCCAAGACATTGCTGATATGGCGACTTGGCAGAGAGGAACTGAAGAGAGAGAGAGAGAGAGAGAGAGAGAGAGACAGACAGACAGACAGACAACAGACAGACAGACAGACAGACAGACAGACAGACAGAGACAGAGAGAGAGAGGAGAGAGAGAGAGAGAGAGAGAGAGAGAGAGAGAGAGAGAGAGAGAGAGAGAGAGAGAGAGAGAGGACGGAAGTCACGAAGCAAGAGGAGAAGCAGAGGGACAAGGGCGTCATGAGTCGTGACAGAAGCAGTTTCATGCGAATGACATCGGCGATGATTAACGATAGAAAAGGATCGCTGCTCATTCCATATATTACACAGATGGTATACCTATACACGCTCAGCCGAAGACTGACCGACAGACAGAGACAGACAGACACAGAGAGAGACAGACAGAGAGACAGGCATACACACATACAAACAGATCACAAACAGGCAGACACCTAAGCAGATAGACAGACACACGTTAGACATACCGCCCAAACAAGAGACAGACAGAGAGACAGACAGAGAGATAGACAAAGACAGAGAGATAGACAGAGACATACAGAGAGATAGACAGAGAACAAACAGAGAGATAGACAGAGACATACAGAGAGATAGACAGAGAGACAGACAGAGAGACAGACAGAGAGACAGACAGAGTCAGATAAGCAGACAGCCAAACCGACAGATCGCCAGAGAGGCAGACCCATACACGTAGGCTACCGTGGGCAGATCCTGTGTTGTTGGTTCATGCATTAACAACATGGGAGTTATGCTGTCGACTATAAGCCCTAATCAGCGCTTCCGTATATTGATGTGTAGATTAATGATCCCTAAAGCGAAAGACACGCGGCGCCGGGAAACGTCGAAATGAATGATCCCCTTAATGTGGCGAAGGAGGCGTTAATATGCGAAAGTGTTTCTCGATTAATTGCTTTGTCCTCGTTGATGTCTAAGGGCGAAGGTTTCTCGCAGTGTCCCCGGTTCAATTCTTCCTAAGCAAATATTTAACTGTACTGGTTGAAACAGGAAACCAGTGTATAGTTAGAGGTGTATTATAGACAACGTTCACAAAGGAAATCGGTGCTGAATTAATAACATCTGCATTCACTGCTCCAGCGGTTTATCTAGACTTTATATAGCGCCGTCTTATTCTCTAGGATGTTCTATTCAGACGGTTATATGTCCTGGCATTGAAAACGTCGATTTATTGGCATGGCATAATCTAATGTAACCTGATATAATCTAATCTAGTCAGTCCTCAGATTATATGATACATGGCCCATTAAATAGCATAAAATTACATTAGTCCTAATTTGATCCGTATGGATACCATTCTTCTCCATATTACTTGCCCTCTCACCGCCCCAGTTCAGGAAACGCCTTAAGACTTTCCTGTTCGCTAGCCCAGGCACTGACGCCGGTTGAGAGCGCTACTGATTTGAGCGGCGCTATATAAATGTTAGATTACATAACATTGCATATAACAGTTCGGAGTAGCCAAGTTTAACCTAAACCAGTCGAAATAAATCCAAGACAGTCATTCTACTAAATAGTGGCAAGAATTGGCCACCAAACAAGAAAGCGCTTGACTACGTATCAGACAAACTGTGCTTATCAAAGAAATGCTCAAAGATACGATCAACAAAAGCGTCAGCATGCAAGTATAAGATTGTAAATGAATGTATGGCCTTTAAGAAATTCAGCACCGCATCATAGATGACTCAACAAAATTAATGTATTTGTCACTCAAGTCACATGCATAGGCTAATGTGGATGTCAAAAGCTTGCTTATGTAGGCCTACATCGTCTTCTTGTGTAACATGCCTACCAACATGGCTCATATCGTGATCTATCGTTGCCCAACACAAATTCGCAGATAGCATACGGCTATAGTCCCCAGTGCATGATTGCAAGTGCGAAATCAATGATAGGAAAGCGCTATACAAATTTTAATTGTCTACGCCGCTGTTACGTATATAGATCCATGCACAATGTTACATATTATATGTAAATATGTATTACTTAGTCACTCGGAGGTATACACTGTTCATTTGATATCTCGTGTTACGTTGACAGTTTATGTCCCTTTGTTTTTCTGTCTGTCTCTGTCTGTCTGTCTGTCTGATTCTCTGCCTGTATCTCTCTCTATATAGCTCTAGGCCTTCAAAGTTCAAAATTACAGCAGCTGCGCACTTTAGTTCATTCCCTGAAGCTTGCATCTGTGCCATGCCTTGCGTGACATACTACTATGTATATATATTTATACATTGTATATATGTAGGCCTATATGTATGTATGTATTCCTTTAGCGTATAGAGCTATAAAAGTTTGTCATCTGAGACCTGCGCCGACGTTGGCACATGTATAGTAGCTTATGTTTATGCTTGCATGCGACGCATGTACAACAGGCCCTATTGTGTTGCCTGGATGTAATGTGAGTACATAGTCAGGTATGAATTCTATGAAGACCCGCTGGGAGAAATGAAACCTAGTCTGGGTTGTTGTTTATCTAATCTGCGAAACTCAAATTTCAGGTTATTTTCACAAACTGGGTTTCTGCTTGAACTGGGTCAAAATGTCGCCGACACATCTACATTCTACTGTTATCGATAAAGTTAAGCTTATATAGATAACACAGAATGATGACATAGAAGTGATGTCCTAATTGGGACGCATTTTAATCTCTTTGTTATTATTCTGATTACTCTTTTTGAAGTTTAATGCATGCATGCGTCAATGAAGACACTTGATATAGCGCCTTTTATTTACATCACAATTACTATCTAACTGAAAGACAGGTCCAAGACATCAGATGGACTCGAGTTGCAGAATGGAAGGGTGGCACCTTCATATTTCCACGAATTACATGCTTTGTAGGTTATAGATAAATCATTTCTATTTAGCCTGTGCTTTTTGTTAAGGTTTAGCAACCTTCGATGGTTGGTGCCTGCATTAGACAGATGTGAACAAACTAAGATTTTTATGATTAGCTAAAGCCAACCCACTTATGGTACCTTTTCCAGTAAAGTACTGTATCTCATGGGTCTGTATATTATTATTATATTAATAATTTTAAGATGATTTATTTAGCCCTGTAACACAGCTGAGGTCAAAGAAAAGGGCGCTGGACACGAGTTCAACAATCAATGACAGTTATATGATATTTTAAAAACTAGGTTTTGTGCCGAAACTTACATAGGCCTATCACCAGAGATATCTTCACGTGGTCGAAAAGACTGCTCTTCGCAGTGCGATATAAAAGGAACAGTCTCATAGAATTCTGCGGAACTTGCACTTGATTTCTTGATGAGAACCGTAGCCGCCACCTGTTCTGATTGTCTGCTGTTCGAATCCAAAAGTCGGAAATATAGTCCCAGATAAGGCCACTCTGTGCTTTGTAAATGACCAGACACAATTGTAGGTAATCCACTAAGGAACATGGAACCAGCGCAAGTTGTTGCGCAGCAGATCAGTGACATGATCGGATGATGTCTGGCCACAGATGAGACGGACAACAGAAGTTTAGCACTGACTCTATCCTCTCTGCCTGACAAGTCGATAGACCCGCCGGTATACTGTACGTTGCAGTAGTCAACCCTGGAGCTATGAAGTTATTGACTAAGGTGAAAGTGGCTGAGGTAGGAATGAATCTGCGGATGGTTTTGATGAAGACGTTGCATATGATAATACAATATAAGTTATCTTTCCATCTCTAAGAGTCGCTTCAAAATCTCTGTCACTTTCTAATTTTATCTTTGGCTACAGTGATGTCACCGCTTGGCTTCACCCTCGTTTCCGCAGAATGAGTCAGTCGTCCACCTTCCTGTAATTGTTTTAAAGAGGGTTTGTGTCAAAGCGTCAGAGAAACTTGTTCAAAAATCGATAGTAGCCTATGACATTGTGCTGCAATTATGTCCGCAGTCAGAACCGGTGATTGCATTATATGATGTAGAACGTGTTACCAATACAAGGAATTCAACTAGAGTCTGCTGCAAGTTCTTGTCACATATTTAATCAGAATAAGCCATGCTTGTCAGTATCAACGAGCTTCACGTACCAACACCAGAGTGAATAAGCTAATAGCCCCTGCTAAATAAAACCAGCGATATCTTCTAATAGATAAGAAGTCGGAGACAGAAGTCGGAGACATAATTGCAGCACAATGTCATAGGCTACTATCGCAGCGTCCATGCGGAGAAACGAAGTAAACTTCTGCAAGTGGCGAAATTGATAACTTAAGATTTATTCGAACGGCTGAATGTCTGTAGAGTTTGCTTAGCATTACTTTTATTGGGAGATTAAATTGAATACTGGTTTATTGCTTTCGGCCCTCTGGTAAAATGAAAATAATATGCAAGACTTCTACTGCTATTGTCCCGATATATTCGATAACTATGTGACACCTTAGGAGCTTACTGCGAGTATGAAACTTTACAACCCTTACAACGACCTATTATAGGCTACAAAAGCTGTACGAAATTCCAACCATAACAATGCGTAACTTCTGGAGCTGTGGATCTTAAATATCTGCACAAATGTTAAAATTTGATTTCCTCAGAAACGCAATATCTAGATGGCCATCTTTGAAAAGCTTTCTGATGACTTAATCAGATAAAACTTGGCGTATATGTCCCAATAACAGCAGCACATCTCAGGGTTATTTAGTCCAGATTTGGTACCTTTTCTCTCAGCTGGTAACAAATTAAAGCCACATCTGTCGGAATTGGTTACGTGATTATAGACAGTGTTAATAAACGAAGGCGATATCTTCCTTCATTTAATAATGGCTGTGCACATGGAATGTAGACGCTAATGTATTGGCCCCCTTGCAACACCCACGCTGTCGACAGCATTAGACTGTTACAGTAGTTGTCATCCTTGGACGCGAGGTCGTTGTTAACCGCAAATGTCGCTGAACCGCAAAGAAGACCCCAAAATTGCAATAACTGGTCTTTATGCATTGCGTAGCTCGACAACACATGAGAATATTGCACACGACGAATCTGAATTTCTTTCAGTTTGTTTAATACTCTAAATAAAATAGGATAGTCGAAACAGATATTGAACTGTAATTTACGACGATAATGGTTATGCGTGCTATAGGCGTATACTTTCTGTTTCAACGCATTTTTATGCTACATTGAACAATTTCAGTTTAAAATTATTTTGGACCGAGAAATTCCCTGTTTACTCAATCATATTCTTCTAGTGTCCGTCACAGTCCGTGACCTGGACGTCACACCTGACTCCTCCCTCACGTTCACGGAGCACATTATCTAACCTGACTCGATCCTGCTGCTTTCAACTGAGGAGGCTCAGAGCCATCAGATGATCGGGTTCTTCCTCTGTGTTTACCACCATTAGTTCATGCGTTTGTCTGTTCCCGCCTATACTACTGTAACTCACTTCTTATGGGCCTCCCGACTGACTGAATGGGGTTCATTCGGTCTTAAATGCTTCAGCTAGGCTCATAGCCCGACTTCTTTGCTTTGCACCTATCTCTACATATATCTTGAAGTCTTGCACTGGCTTCCTGTTCCTATCACTGAGCGCATCCATTATAAGATCCTCTTTCTGGTCTCTAAAGCGCAGCTGGGCAGTGCCCCGAAATATCTCTCTGACTATATGCGAAAGTCGTTATCTGCGACCTCATCTCGTTCCTTGCACTCTGCTGATCGGCTTGATCTTTTTGTTCCTTGGACTAGGACTGCCTTTTACCCAACACCGAGCTTTTGTTGTTGTGGGTCCCTCTACTTGGAATGACCTTCCCCCTCACTAAGGGCTAAACTAATGAATTGGTTCTTTCTATCGGTCTCTCACTGTTTAAAGTCGTTTCTTTTCCCTGGGGGTTTCCGCTCTGAATAGTTATTCTGCGAGAGGCGCTATATAAATCTGTAGATACGATATATAGATACGACAGGTCGTCATACCAAATGCCGTGTGATCAATGGTCGTGTGATAAACTGTCGCGTGATCAAACGTCCCACGACGACCACTGGGTAGGCTACATAAGGAGGCAGACAGCAGCATCGGGGTTCGACTGACTCATCATGGTCGACCGCTGATCGGTTGTCGTCGTCGTCGTCGTCGTCTTCTGCCGTGTGTCGTGTGCGTCGTCTCTGAAGGAGGAGCCTCCTCAACCGTCGTCGTCGTCGACCTCTTAATCGCTTTTATGAATCGATCGTCTTTGTTTCGTTCGTCGCTCCTCTCCATCTTCTGTCTTCATTAACGGCTGCTGCTGCTGCAGTTGACGACGAAGCAGAGGGTCGACCCCGGACCTCGTTAGACGCACTCCACTTGAGAAACCACTTAAAGCGATGCTGGCAACTGTCGAACCCTCATCGCTCCCTGGAAGAGCCACGTTATGAGGACTGCATCTCTCCTTTCCACTTCATTTTCCGTTCGTCTGTCAATGTCCATGGAAATGGAGTTGACCACCACAGTGGAGTCCCCTCCGTTGTCCATTTGACCCTCACTGGTCATCAGTGGCATTCCGCTTGATTTCAACTTCCATAGTCTTACCAACGTCTCAGCGTCACCCTTCTGTCACCCCATTCATCCGATTTATGTGTAGAGCATGTATGTATGCATGGACGCACCTATGTGTATGCATGGCGCGTATACGTCAGTAAATAGCTCCTTTAATTATATACACGCATGTATATACATGTGTATGTATATATCTGTGTATATATGTTTATATGCACATAATTATATATATATATATAAAAATTATATGTATACGTATGTGCATACACATGTATATGTGTATATATGTATCATCCACGAATACATAGGCCCTACACGAATTTGCGTCGTACGTCCGATTATTTAGAAGTGACCCTGTTGACTCCGCAGGGACATTTTCTCCTCACTCGTCTCCTCATCGTCTTCATGATCTTATTCCTCATTCACTCATTGATTCATTCTGGTGACTTATACAGCGCCTCTTCCAGAAACCTATAGTCAGATGCGTTCCCAGTCCAGCCACGGCTAAAGAGAACAGACTTGAGTGATTTATAAAACCCAGTTTCATTGGTCAGAGGTAGCAAACGCAGCTCGGGCGGGAGTTCATTCTAGATGAAGGGGGCCTGCAATCGAGAAAGGTTGGCGTTGCCTAGCAGCCAAGCTAGCCCATGGAACTACAAGAGTTCCCTCCTCGTCGCGGAGCGAATCGCCCGACGCACTACAACGTCAGACATTGGGCGGCAGAGATCACACAGGTAAGATGGAGCAGAGCCAAGGATGCAGCGTGAAACCAAAGCAGCAATCCGATATGAGATCATTGACAGCTTTGTCGATGCTATTTATAGAGCTATAGATCTCTAATGATGTTTTCTTCGCGATCAAATGACTTAGAGATTTTTTCTGCTGGTCTGTAAAAATTCCCTTATGTATATAAATATATATATATATATTTATATATTCTGTTTATATATAGCCTTAGGTGCTAAACATTAGATCATTGGCCTTGCTATATATACAGCAAGGCCAATGAATACATTATATTCATTATCCTAATGTTTCCGACAGATTCTTTTTGTCGGAATGTGTATTATATAGGAATGCAGTACAGAAACGACACGTGTAAAAAATATAAGAGGACTAGCTACACTAATGATATCTATTCACATATACAAATATCCTCTTGCATACATTCTGACATTCCGTTTGTTTAAGCATCCTTGTTGTAGATATCGAACGGCAATTGTTATTTATGTCCGGAATTATCTATGAAAAAAAGACACTTCGGTTGACCTGATCATGATCATAATTGTAATAAATCGCGCGCTTCTTATTTAGCGCCAACCTTGAGGCAACATCAAAGGAAAAGGGTCTTCTATTTTAAACTGTCTCACTTCTAGCAATTGTTGAGTTAGGGTATTTAATGAAGCCACAAGTTTACCAGAGGTAGACCACAAATGGATTTTGTTTTTGAAAGCAGCCTTAGGTGCTAAACATTAGATCATGGCCATATATCCAGTGCATGGTTCAACCGGATCACACGAACCCTTATCCATCTGCAGTTGTACCGCTATACCATGTCATGAATTTAACTCCTTTTAATTATTGTTAGCAACCCCTTTAAACCCAGACTCTGACCCTGAATACATATGGGCAATTATTATGTTGATATATACAGTAAAGGATAGCGTATACGTGATGTATAATGTTGGCGGGTTACTAGGTTGTGTTTGTAAGGAGGAGCAGGAGAAAGTCGACATAAGTGTAAGAGCATTTCATTAGCGAGCTGACACACGCTCCTAAAAGAGTCATACCTCTTCAGGATGACCGAGCCATGGATGCACGGGGTAAAACATTAGCGACCATCAAGTCCTTCGCTCACTCACTCATTCCACTTCTTCCGTCAGCTTCGTCTTATTTCTCCTTCCTTCTCCTTCTCTTCTTCTCTTCCTCTCCATCCTTCCCTTCTTCCCTTCCTTACTCATCTTCCGACACTTTTTCTCAGCTTCCCTTTCTTTTCCTCCGTCTCCTAATCTCCCTCCTTTCTCCTCCTTTTACTTCTCTCCACTCAGCTTCCTCATGCTCCTTTTCCTACTCCTAACTCCTCCTCCGTC
>JACEVL010000118.1:3015000-3042883 GCA_020284085.1 Aporrectodea caliginosa | reverse complement strand
GATAACAAGTAAAACTACTCCAACGACTCTGAGCAGCTACGTTGAATATGCGCTAGCTAAATGCTTAAAGTCTATAAACAGAAAGCAAACATGCTTTTACTACCTGTTTTTACTTTTTAGTTTTTACTTTAAAGTTTAAAATTTAAACAGCGGTTTTTTAGCGCACTTCTAAAAATAATTGGGTGCAGTGACAATCGTGTTAACTGCGTTTAAACATTTAATCGCGTTAATTAATTAAAGCATTAATCGCGTTGATATCGCGTTAAATGCCCAGCCCTAGATAAAACACGAAGTGATACTGTATATTCAGGATATGTGATATGAGACACTGCTCAATTAGTCTTCTATGACTTATATATAATATATAAGGTAGTGGATCATTATACCTGGCTCCTGCAGCACTTTTTCGGTTAGGTTAGTGCTTGCGTTGGGAACAATTACTGTGATTCCCCTCTGTGTGAATCCATAGAGTCCAGCCTTCAATGGCATATCTTAGACCTGTCACTGCACTTCGTTGTCTTAATTCTACCTGTAATTTTCTTCTATTAAACGCCATCTTCACTTGCTCACATTTAATTCTCTACGTTACCAAGAAGAAGAATTTGGTATCTGCGTATGCTTGGAAGTAAATGGAGTGGCCTGTCTCTCACCGACCCTGAGTCTAGGAGCCTGGGAGTCGATAATGCTGGCTTATGAACAGGGGAGCGAGTAAGTAACGCCTCCATAAATATCACGATTGGCACTGGCGCTTTACTTTGCAGAAGCTAACCACTTTTGGAGCATTGTACATTGCAGTAACGGCGCCATAGAAGCTTCAGAAATTAATTAGAGTCGACTTACAAGGCAGCGGTGTCGTTGAGCAATCCGGGAATCTCAGCATCAATGCATTCTTCGTAGGTTGCCCGACCTTTGATAGTATAGCAGACAGCACAGCCAGCCATGAGCTTATCATCAGGTTTTCTGCCCAAAACACAGCTTCTTTGCAGTGGATCGCATTGATTAACAGATGAACGCGGCGTAATGTGTGTATGCCTGTTTGTATGTGCACATGTGTTTACGAAAGCCTGTATGTATGTACGTACATATTTGTATGCGTGTTCGTATACGTGCATGCGTACGTACGTACACAAATATAATAATAACAAATATCATTATCATTACTGTGATGATGATGATGATGATGATGATGATGATGATGATGATGATGATGATGATGATGATGATGATGATGATGATGATGATGATGATGATGATGATGATAATAATAATAATAATAATAATAATAATAATAATAATAATAATAATAATAATAAAAATAATAATAATAATAATAATAATAATAATAATAATAATAATAATAATAATAATAATAATAATAATAAGTCTTGCTATTTATTTTTACCAGTATTGTCTTGTATTTATTATCATTAGTCTACCTGTTCTTACCTGCATAAACCCTACATTTGTAATTGTCAACGGCTATCACCTGCAACTGTTATTGAACGGCTCCGTATGATTTCTTCTGAGTTCTCCATTTGACGCATATTGTTATAGGCTTACTTTTATATTTAAGACCTACTGGTGATTAATAAAAAGATTTATAGGTTTTATGAGTTACTAAATGTAAATGTTGCCTTTTTCCATGACGACAGTATGACCTCGACCTTGCTTGTTTCCACTCAATTCATCGGGTGAGGTACTTCACCCAATGGTGATGTTTACCATCGCTTCCCTTTTCAATGGCAATCACATTTATGCCTCTGTCTCTCTGTCTCTGTCTCTCTGTGTCTCTCTGTGTCTCTCTTTCTGTCTTTCTGTCTGTCTCTCTCTGTCTGCCTATCTGTCTATCTGTCTGTCTCTCTTTGTGTCTCTCTGTCTTTGTCTCTCTGTCTCTGTCTCTGTCTCTGCCTCTCTGTCTCTATCTCTATCTATCCATCCATCCATCCATCCATCCATCCATCCATCCATCCATCCATCCATCCATCCATCCATCCATCCATCCATCCATCCATCCATCCATCCAATCCATCCATCCATCCATCCATCCATCCATCCATCCATCCATCCATCCATCCATCCATCCATCCATCCATCCATCCATCCATCCATCCATCCATCCATCCATCCATCCATCCATCCATCCATCCATCCATCCATCTCTCTCTCTCTCTCTCTCTCTCTCTCTCTCTCTCTCTCTCTCTCTCTCTCTCTCTCTCTCTCTCTCTCTCTCTCTCTCTCTCTCTCTCTCTCTCTACATATTGTGTCCGGAAAAATTCCGACCCCCACAGATGTGGTTAAAAAAACTATAGTAGATAATAATCGATTTAAAAAAATACAAAAGCATTTTCATCTTGACATACTTACAAACGAAATTCTTTGTAATGTATTAACGGCCCCGTTTAAACTTACGTCATAGTGACGTATTTGAGTTTTATATTTTGTAAACAAAGTTGCAAGAAAATGGCGTTTAGCGAGGAAGACAAAATTGTTATAAAATTTTTACGCCAAAACAAGAAATATGGAGCCAAGAAGTTTCTGAAAAAATTTCCGAACAAGGGTTGGACATTAGGTGGACTAAAGTACCTTATACGAAAAATTGATCTAACCGAATCGTGTAAGCGTCGCAAGGGTAGCGGTAGACCGAGAGTTGCACGGACAACTGAAAATATCGAAAAAGTTGAGGATCTCGTTTTAAGTCAAGAAGATCGACCTCAATCACATCTAACGCTAAGAGAAATCGCTCGAGAGACTGGAATTTCAAAAACTTCAGTGCACGAAATTGTCAAAAATGACCTTCATCTAAAGTGTTTAAAGAAAAGACGAGCGACTGAATTAACAGAAGCCAACAAGGAAGCACGGCTCGAGCGTTCAAGGATTTTGTTAGATCGCTATCCTGATGAAATGGTAAACTTTATTTGGTTTACAGACGAAAAGTTGTTTACCATCGCCACACCAAAGAACAGTCAAAATGATCGTCTGTACGTTGCCACCGGAACTCGGAAGAAAAACATCCCAGCTAATCGTTTGCTTAGTACTCGCCCAACATTCAGCCAGTCAGTAATGGTTTCAGTTGGTGTATCTGCTCTTGGTAAAACAGACATACATTTCATAGAACCTGGCGTTAAAATAAATGGAGCTTACTATCGAGATTCTTTGTTGTTGGAAAAATTATTACCTGATATCAGGCAATATTCAGATTACTACACATTTCAACAAGATGGTGCTCCAGCTCACCGAGCACGTGAAACTGTCGAACTGCTGATAAAGGAGACTCCAGATTTTATACCTCCAAATCTTTGGCCTCCAAACAGTCCGGACTTAAATCCTGTTGATTATAAAATTTGGGGAATAATGCAGGAGAAGGTATACAAGACAAAGGTCAGAAACATTGAAGAACTCCGTGAGCGAATTGTTAATGCTTGGGATGAATTTGATCAACTGGTCGTCGATGCTGCCGTTAGTCAGTGGCGTGTGCGTCTCGTAGCTTGTGTTGAAGCCAATGGCGGACATTTTGAACATAAATTATAGTTCACTAATATTTCAGGATTAAATTGTTTTGGAATTTTAAAAATTGATGACAATTTACTAGTTCTCTCATTCGTATCTCAGGGTGTCGGAATTTTTCCGGACACAGTGTATATATATATATATATATATATATATATATATATATATATATATATATATATATATATATATATATATATATATATATATATATATATATATATATATATATATATATCTGTCTGTGTCTCTGTCTGTCTGTCTGTCTGTATATATATATATACACACATATATATAGGGCCTATACCTGTTGTTTCCTAGCAACCGGACCACGTTTTATTTCTGGACAACTCTGACCCGACGCGTCGCACGTAAATGAACTGAAATAAACTGATGCCATGTGCATAGATATGAATGGCGTTAAAAAGTTATGGTTACGAATAGAGTAATACCGTATTATTTCGATCAGTTGAGAACTGGATTCAAAAGATACAAACAGCAGACATAAGAGAATCAACGCAACAGGAATCTCCATCTGAAACGAAATTTACATAAATATGGTTAAATATGTGTCTTTTTCTGTAGCAATAATAATAATAATGATATCTTGTAGGCTGGTCAACACCCTTCGAGGTCAGTTTCCTTTCCAGTAAGCCTAACTAATTTCCATCTGTGTTCCGCACTACTAACAGTGCCATAACATTTCTAACCACGTTCACTGATGTTACGGGGCACGAGGTCTGATTTTCGATACATACCGTACCATTACAGCTCCTACCGTAATATTATGGTTCTTGAGGAAATACACTTAACCGAGGTAGAAAAGTAATAATGAAAATTTTGAGACCTTTATTGTCTCCCCTCAAGGTCACGACTTTGCACAGACGTTTCGAACAGCGCAAAATGAAAGCATCGATATGGTCGGAGCATCTCTCAGAAGTCACCATGGTTGCCTAGCACCCTAAAACAATGAGCTCCATTGGCTTTCTTTATCTCTATTCCGAAAGCGGCGAAAAGTCATTTTATTGGGTCCAAGATTCGGATTTTCTGATCATCGGCAGCGCCTTTAATGAGTTTCTCATGAATCGGCGCTATATATAAAAATTTAATTGCAATTAGAATTGGCGTTACGTTCTTACCGATAGGCCATACATAACGATTTCGGTCAAATAGAGGCCTAGTGAATACCTTTATGTTGAATGAGATAAGGTGTGAGCTTACTTTCAAGATGAAATTCTAGCTGTTTTTGTTTAGAGACGCAATAAAGGGGTACGATAGCGCATTGGATAACACGCTGGCATGGAGAGCGAGAGGTACCGAGTTTCGAGCCCCCGTAGTGGATTTGTCTTTGTAGGCTGCTATTAGCGCCGTTGTATTGCAGGCTGTCTGTTCTGTTAGTAGTTAAGATTTAAATTGCATAACATGTAAAAATGTACAGCGCAGTGCGTTTGTCAGGCGCTTAATAAAGAAAAGATTATTATTATTATTATTATTAAAGGACTACTATGTTTGTACCAAGCGCTAAGATCTGTTCAAATTTGATCTGCATTCTTTCTATCATAAGTCGCTATTTTAAATAATAATGGTATTCTTTATTTCAAACCGACAAACGCAGTAGGCCTACAGGTATTAAAGGAGTCGAATTTAACTGTTACAGTACACGGTAGTCATGCGTGGCGCCCATCACGTTCTACTACTCATCTACTACAACACCATCTAGCAATTGAAAGGCTGAGTGGACCTTGTTATGAATGTAGCGAGAATCGATCCCGCTTCCTACTGCTCTTCAAGACAGTGATGTCAACATATTCTGTGGACCCTTCTTACCTTTAGTGATGTAATAAGACTTTTCTGTGGTTGTACCAAACGCCTTTCTGTATTTTTACCAAATGCTTGGAGCTGCTAAGATTCGTCCTGTGTTGCTCCCATTATAAATCGCTTGTTGTGAAATTCTTATCTATACTGTAAATGAATGATTGTCGAACCTGAAATTCGTCGTCTACATCATTCTAATCTGTCGTCTATTAATTACTTATTTTGTTTTAGCTGTTACTGCTATCACAGGTGCACTGCGAATGCTCTCTGATCGACTGGTTTTCTATATTGAAAATGAACTCAGTTAAACTAAGCATTTCAAGGTATGTTCACACATGCAAACATAGGCCTACTTAGCCTCCTAATAGTGCAATCATACCCAAAATAAAATTATGTAGAATAATTGAGGTTGGATGGCTGACAAAGAAGAAGAACATTTTAGGAAGATGAAGAACGATACAAAAAATGCAAGAAGAAGCAAAAGAGCAGGAACAAAAATAAGAAGAACTCAGAGTAGAGCAAGAACAACAAGAAGAAAAAGGATAAGCAAAGAAGAACCAGAGCAAGAAGAACAGCTAGTAGAAAGAGAACAGGAAACCCGAAAACCAGACAGAAAACTACTTGTAGAAGTTCAAGAAGGAGAACAAGATAAAAAAAGAAAATGACGTGAATGAAGAAACATAAGAAAATTTTTAACTCTAAGAACGTTAGGGAAAGGAAGTCCAGCAGTGAATGAGGATCTTCCATGAACCCATCTGCATCGGAAAGATATATTACAATATAGGACAAACGAATTGGACGAAGACGGAATTCATAGACAAAACCAGTTGTGGAAAGTGGAGAAGTGCTTTCCATATTCACTCTAGACCTATCCGAAGTACAACTGAACGAGGTAAAGACTATGTAACGCTGACTGAAGGATCTTTAAACTGGAGTGCATAGACGATCATAGCATTCCAACAATAAATAAACTCATATTCTCCATTTCCTTCTCCTTATCCTTATCACTATCATTATCATCATCATGATCATCATGATCATCATGATCATCATGATCATCATCATGATCATCATCATCATCATCATCATCATCATCATCATCATCATCATCATCATCATCATCATCATCATCATCATCATCATCATCATCATCATCATCATCAAAAACATATCTATCTACTTAGATCTCGTGACTTCATCCGCTGTTTCAAATGACACAGCAGGCAGTAGGCTATACTGTAGTGGCTGTGTTTTCACTACACGCTTATGTATGTATGTATGTATGTATGTATGTATGTATGTATGTATGTATGTATGTATGTATGTATGTATGTATGTATGTATGTATGTATGTATGTATGTATGTATGTATGTATGTATGTATGTATGTATATGGACATTTATATAGAGCCCTGCAAGAAACTCACGGAGGCTTTAAAGGAGCTTATAGCCTTATGTTGATACTGTTGTAGGTAACTAGCTACGCTACATGAGCATTTAAGCTACTTAGATACACAAATAACAAGAGTTTGGTTATTGATGAATGTTATTATTTAAACACCCATCAATGTAGAATTTACTAAATAGACACAGAATGTATAATACTGTTTATAGTTACCGATCAATTTCCTTTAAAACCAGTATGATATGTATCTACGAGCAGACGCGGTGGAGTACGGATGATTCAAGTAAGGACTCGGCTGTAGATGGATCTAATCTTCAGATGTTCTGACTTCCACGATGATCTTCCTAGTTCGACTCCTGTCCTTCTGCCTGCGTCCTTCTTTCTGGCTTCTCTCCGCGTCTCTCTCTCTTATCCACTCGTCACTCTCTTATATATGCGTATCGATCCTGGACATCGTTCATCATCCATCCTTCAAATATTAGGGATTGCTTAGATGTAGGCGGTCCTTATTTCTACCTGGCCTACCCTCGAAGCGTGTGTGCCAATGAATTCCCTTTTCTCTTATCTGCTACTTAGCCCATGTACCAATGAAATGCCGCTTTACTTATTCCTTGCTAAAGTCTTGAATGTACTTGAATATACTGACATGTGATTTATCTCTTAGCTGTATCGATCTTCTCCCTTAGGCTGACTTATTTAAATAATTATAATGATATCTGTATTCTATATTATGATAATGGTGATGATTCAATTCATCGGCATTACAATACTGTCATGCAGCAGTAGAAATGGCTGCCATTGTACACACTGGGAAGTAACCAGCAGTCCTGCAAAGTACTGGCTCCACGTACATTCAGGACATTATTTTGTCGGACTTATTGCATCAAAGCCATGTCATGAAGCATCAGAATGTGTTGCTTGTGTAAACGGAAAGTAAACGGGAAATCCTGCGATGCGTTGGCCCCATGTCCAGAACCTTGTGCTTTGTCTATAGGCAACAAACGGGTCGAAGTAGGCTACATGAAGATATTGGGCAGTAAGTGTCCTTCCTGTGTTCCGCTGACATACATAGGAACTTCGAACATCGAGATAAGGAGACGTCGATGTATATTTTGTTAAATTTTGGCTGTTCATGTTCGTCTATTATGTTTGCTCTCTTTACTGCAAACTGAAACAGCTGACTTCATCCCGCCTACATCGTGGCCACCTAACGGTCCTGATTTAAATACCGTAGACCATAAGATATGGAGCGTCATGCAAGAAGAGATCTACAGATATCGAAGAAACTTACATGATGTGAACGAATTGCGTCATCGAATTGTGTGGGCATGGAACGAAATGGATCAGCATATCATTGACGAGTCAGTCAAATAATGGCGTACGCGTCTTCGCGCATGCGTGGCTGCCCAGGGGGGGGTCAATTGAACATAAACTTTAACTTTCCGAATACTCACTAATAATTCCTCTTTCTTAACTTAATTTTTTCACATGATCTGATTATCTGGAGAAGTTACAGTCAAATATGTTTTTATTGACTCACCGTGTATACTATATCAGTGGAAGATTTTGAGCGACAAGATGGAACACGATGTTATAAGATTTGCCTTAAACTCAGATCAAATAATAGACATTCAATTTATTTCTCTCAGACGAAAATCATATAATTTATTATAAACATTCATTTATTTCTCTTGAACTCGAATCATACATGTACAATAATAGTTCATTTCTCTTCAGTCCCATTGATGTGATCCCGAATGACCTGACGCACATTCAGGGCTGAGTTGAGTTCCATGTTGTGATGCAAAGCTTTCTAAACTTCTTCGTCTGGTTCAAATAATTGTGTATGGTTTGGTCAAAGACTTTCTTGCAGATAATGTATATTTCTTCAAATGTCGGTTCCACGCAATTTGTCATCCTTACTTTCTCAGTGAGTAACTTGCTACAAGAGAAGTCCGTTTGTAATGTAAGGTTACACAGAAGAAGTCCATTTGAAATAATTTTGTAATTTGTAATTACTCATTTATATTGCGATATATAAAAGCATGTGCATTTGCATTTATGCATTGAGATATCAGTATCAGCAAGCAGTCAGTCATGCTCCAGAACATAATAAATCTCACTGGAAGCAATCTACAATCTGCTAATCATTCCTATTAAAAACCAACTGATTAATCACTAAGTCCTACCGATTCCCTGCCAGCTTATCCATGGGTATGGGATCGTTTGTAATGTAAGGTTACACAGAAGAAGTCCATTTGAAATAATTTTGTAATTTGTAATTACTCATTTATATTGCGCCACTTATACATGGAATCATAAGAGACACTCCGTACCTAACACAATGAAACAACGATCGATCTAAAGACGTTAGTTTCTTTCTCAATGGAGCCATAAACTAAAGCCTTCATAAATATCACGGACTTCAAACGCTTCCATAAAAGCGGAAAAGACAGGCTGAGGAGTTCATGTCTCAGGCTGTTCTGAAAATAAGGGTGGTCAACCGATAATATGGGAATAAATGTGAAGTGATACGATAAAATACGAAGTTATGATATGTGATATGATATACTACTAAATTAGTCTAAGGTAGTAGATCATATAGCCTACACCTTGCTCCTGCTGCACTGTTTCGGTTAGGTTAGTGCTTGCATTTTGGAACAATTAATGTGATTCCCCTCTGTCTGAATCCATAGATTCCAGCCTTCAATGGCATATCTTAGACCTGTGACTGCACTTCGTTGTCTTAATTCTACTTGTAAGTACCTGGGATGGGAAACGCCACCCTCACTCTTGCCGACTTATAGAAAAGAGACTCAGAAGTCACTCATAACTGTAAATTAATATACATTAGCATAGTACATTGCAAAAGTTACTACAAGCAGCAACGGAAAATAAGACGTCAATTATACTGTAAAATGTTCATTAATAGGCCTACTGTGTTCTGACCAGTAACGACTACAGAATAAACAATAAATTTCGCAGCTAACAAAGCACAAGTCACCAGTGAGTCAGTGACCGGTAGAATGGAATAATAACTTTATTCTAAGCGTCTGTGCAATGCAATGGGTATTGTAATGAACCTAATGGTACAACATAGGCAAACAATTTAAAGTTTGCAGCTTTATTGAAAAGAGTGTGTAGGCTTCACAAATGTGCACTAAATCTATTTGAATTTAGGCTAATATCAGTTTGGTAGGATGACTGACGGCGGACAGCGGTTGATAGAGGAATATGAAACTATGCTTGTACAATAACGAATCAAATTCCGAGGTAGTTCTAATCCCTCAGGTTGTTAAAACTGTGTCCGGAGACAATAAGATGGACGTCTGGAACGGCTCGTCACTCGACAAGTTCTGGTTGGGCAAAAGTACCACGGAAGGCCACGGCATTAAAGCGTTGGATGGTGATCGCCAAGCGTTGGAACAGATAACAAGTTTCTTTCGAGTCTCCGGTAATTAGGGTAAAGCGTCTTCGCAACACATCTGGTCGCTTTCCGTCCGTTCTCGACGACCCGGGTGGCTCTTTGATACTGGGGATGCCCGCGTGTGTGAGGCTGCGGATGATCAGATGTGAGGCTGGGACCTGGCCACCTGCTGCGTGCCATCCAGTGAATTAATCCTTTATTCAGCGACCGCAACATAAATTACTTACCAAGCATCAGACGTCTTTAATGTAGAGATGGATTCAAGACAAAAACGATTCGCTGCTTTTGCATATTCTCGACGAGACAGAATCTTAACGTATTTTCAGATACAGATCTGCGTGTAATAAATGTAGCAACGTTCATAATTATCCAGAAAGATAACGATCGGTTTTCTGCATAGAATACTCGAGCAGCAGCTTTTTGTGACACTGTGACTTTGACTGTAACTAATACATTGTCGTTGACTATTATACACTGTCCGTCTATTGCAGAAGTTAGTAACTCAACACAAAATCATTGAATACATATTCAAGATCCGCCTCCTCACCTTACCGTACTTGCATTGTCCCTCAGTACATTACCGTACTTTACGTTGCCTTACTCTTCCTAACCTCGTCTTACCCTACTTAGATTACCATATCTTGCCGTACATTACCTTAACTGATCAAGGCGGCTGGTTTTGATGTTTGTAAGGCTCAGCTTAAAAGGAATTCCCTGTGGTTTCGTATCGTATAGGTTGAGCTTCTTGTTCCCCGGTCACGGGCAACTATTATGCAGCTTCTCTAAGCAGGTTGAGCTTCTTGTTCCCCGGTCACGGACAACTATTATGCAGCGCCGTGCCTTTTCTGTTGCTGGCCCTGCAATCTGGAATGAGCTCCCTGTGGATCTACGCCTAATGCATAGAGCCCTTGCGGCCACATTCTTCTCTAACCTGAAGACTGTTCTGTTTAGCCGGGGTTGAGTCGGGAGCGCTTCTGAGTAGATAATCTTGAAGGGGCGCTATATAAATCTCTGAAATGAATGAATGAATGTATAGCATCTGAGAATTATAAAACGCCCCTTACAGTACAAGCTATTCAGGAGCCCTCTCAGCGTCACAACCCCGAGGGCATAAGAAAGTCTTCAAGCAGCGGAGGGATGAGGGTGGGAGCCCGACTAAGATCTTACTACGGATAATAATGCAGGGCCCACGATGGCCTCAGGGCGGTGTTGAGCCATTGCAGTCCTTGCCCGACGGACAAGAAGATCAAGTCGATATTCGCCCACCGGGCAGGCTGACAGGGCGTGTAGAGACAGTGGAAAGAGGTTTGCGCGTTATAGGTCGCAAATATATTTATCCGTTTATCCATCTTTCTATAATAAATGCAAGTTCAGTATTCGAGGAGGATTCTCAGTCAGGCATACATTCATTCACTTCAGACATCTCGATCCAGTCATTCATTTATTCAGTCAGTCAGTTGGTCTGGCGGGGAATTTGTGAAGCACCTCTACTAGACATAAATGTTCTCACCTTGCTTCAGCCAAATAAAGTAGACTGTCCTTTTCAGCCGTGCTGGGGTCGGGAGTCTCGACGAAAACAAATTTTAAAGTACCATCAGCTAAAGATCTGATAGTAATAAATGTAGCAAAGGCCATCATCTAGGAAGATAATAATATTAAGATTTTCTGTATAAAATCCTCGAACAGAGGCTGCTTAGTGACGCTGTGACTTTGATTGCAACAAGTACTTTTGTCGTTGGCTGCATATCTTCCGTCGATTGCAGAGGTGTTATCCTTTTCAGTTGCATTCTGAAACTGTTTCGTATTGCAGAATAGTGTAGTGCATTTTGGTATTTTGTAGAGTTGTATTGTTTTGCCTAGTGTCATGTAACACTGTGGAGCTATTGTGTAGTATGTATGTATGTATGTATGTATGTATGTATGTATGTATGTATGTATGTATGTATGTATGTATGTATGTATGTATGTATGTATGTATGTATATGTATGTATGTATGTATGTATGTATGCACTTGTTATATCGTCCCTTCAAGATTTCTACTCAGAGGCGCTCCCGACTACAGCGCGGACACTGAATCGGAGTTTCACGCCGAAGCGCATGAGCAATTGCGAGTGAAGGACTTGCCCAGGGTCCCTACGCGGCGGCTTTGAGGTGGATTCGAACCCGCAACCCTCCGGATGCAAGGCTCCGAGCATACCCTTACACCACCGCGCCCCACAGTCTATAACAGTGCATAATATACTGTTATGTGCCACGTTGTAAATCTATTGAGGAGTGTAGTATTTTGATTGAATTATAGCTGACTGTTAGATCCATCGCCTATGTCATTTATCCGTCTATATTAATTGATTAATTGTTGTTTGAGCTATTAAAACTGCCATCCAAGGTGAACTGCGAATTAATTGATATTATTTGAAAATGCTTCTAACCTACTCACTCAATGCTAATTTCACATACAGTTGAATGTTGTTCGACATACTGACCTCATAGCATAAATTGTTTCCCATATTCTTCAGCGCCCAGAAATTAAAATGACACAGAATGTAGAGGCGAAGAATAAGTAAGTAAGCACAGAGACGACAGACATTAATGATCTGTGGTTTACGATTAGACAACGAAACTGTCAGAAGATCACAAACATCACCCTGGGCCAAACACAGATCATTTTCACCTTTATTGTGATTTTAGTTATTAGTATTTTTATGTTTATTATTATTATTACTACTATTATTATTGAACTCAGTGATGGAATTTCTAATGAGTAATACACCGTTGCCAATTGTAACAGAGCTGCAAATGATGCTATAGGTTTTCTCTTCCATCCTTGTAGTGCTAGATTTAAATGGGTTTTGGTAAAGATTTAGAGTTGTTGCTAATTTCTGAAGACACTGGGATTATGCACTGTTTGTGTGGCCAGCGTAGGCAGTAGCATAAAGATGTAGTGTGTCTGCCATTGTGCACCATTAGAGCAGAGACAATGTTGTGCCTTGCAAATGGGAAGGGGTTGGGTCTTTCAAAGTTCGGGCAGCTGCATTGGCTTCCAGCCTCACCCTAATTCTAAGCCTCTTGGCTGTAGCCCATCATTGCACCCTGTGCCTATAGAATATTCAATGAGATCTGGGCGTGCGGGCTCGTATTCCGATTGGCTGCTGGCACAAACAACAGGCGTGGCAGTGGTGGTGGTAGTAGTAGTAGTAGTAGTAGTAGTAGTAGTAGTAGTAGTAGTAGTAGCAGTAGCAGTAGCAGTAGCAGTAGCAGTAGCAGTAGCAGTAGCAGTAGCAGTAGCAGTAGGCAAGTCATTGATTCTAAAGCAACCTTGAACTGAACCTTGGTATCTAGAATTCTAGATCAAAAACTGATAGCCTCAGCATGTAGGTAAAAAAAACTGATAACCTCAGCATGTAGGTCAAAAACTGATAGCCTCAGCACAGTCGTTCCTGATGACGTCATTGTGACCTTTGACCTGATAGTCTCAGCATGTAGGCCAAAGAACTGGGTCAAAGAACTGATAGGCTGGCCAGTTACTGTACTTAGCTAACAACTCATTAAGTTAATTTCTCATGAACTCAAATCATTGACATTCAGTTTATCATATAATGTATTATAGGTATTCAACTTTTTCTCTTGAATTCAGTTCAAATTGTACACAGCCATCCAGTTTATTTCTCTTCAATCCCATTGAAGTGATCCGAATGACCTTTCACAGATTCGGGGTTGAGTTGAGTTCTATTGTGTGATGCAAAGCTTTTTGAAATACTTCGCCTCTGCTTGACAGTTCATTATTGTTAGGTCAAAGGCTTCCAAGCAGATATCGCATGCCTGCGGAATTGTCGGTTCCTTGCAACCTTTGATTCTTACTTTTTCGGTCAGTAACTTGCTACAAGAAATGTCCTTTTGTAATGTCAGGTAGGTTGCACAAAAAAGTCCATTTGAAATTATTTTTTATTTGTAATTAAGACATAAGACATTTTCATTGTTCCCAACATACAGACATTCATTGCACAGAAAATGTAACATCAGTAAATGAATAATATGCTATCAAAATTATATGGTAGGTTTGCGTGATTACATTAATGGAGCAATAGGTGCACCCAAAGGGACGAGTCCCGTTAGACAGGGGCCTATTTGAGTAATAATAAGTAGCTCAAGATGACAGTCAGTTCATAATTTGGTTTACAGTCCGGGGGAACTTTACGTCAACATGTCAAATTACCTTAATTATGCAAAAAAGAAGTGGCAACTGGCCAACATATAGTTATGTTCAAGCACAAGCCTGCCTGAACAACCAAAACACAGAAAACAAAAAAAAACAAGAATGAACAAACGAGAGCTTAATATAATACATCTGACAATAGGCTATAGAACATTTTGCTTTGTGTGTGCACGGAAAAGGTGTTTAAAAACTCAAGTAGGCTCTAGTAGCAGCACGAACATTCACAGGTAGCCTAGTTTATTCCATATTACGGCTCAACTTCTAGGCGGACTCATATTAGTATTATTAAGAGACACTCCGGAAATAACTCAATGAAACCACGAACGAACTAAAGGTGTTCGTTAGTTTCTGGCTTCCACCATAAATATTCAGAAGATGCAAAGAGGGGCTGAGGAGTTCATGTCGCAGGTTGTTATTATGAGAAGTAAGGTTGGTCAATAGATAACATGGGAATAAATGTGAAGTGATACGATAAAATACGAAGTGGTGTAGTTATGATATGTGATATAAGACACTGCTAAATTAGTCATACGTAAGGTAGTAGATCATTATACCTGGCTACTGGCACTTTTTGGGTTAGGTTAGCGATTGCATTTTGGAACAATTAATGTGATTCCCCTTTATCTCAATGCGTAGATTCCAGCCTTCAATGGCATATCTTAGACCTGTGACTGCACTTCGTTGTCTTAATTCTACTTGTAAGTATCTTCTATTAAACGCCAGCTCCACTCGCATTTAATTGTTTACGCTACCAAGAAGAAGAATATGGTATCGGCGTATGCTTGGAAGTAAATGGAGTGGCATGTCTCTCACCGACCCCGAGTCCCGGAACGTTGGAGTTGATAATGCTGGCTTATAAACAGGGAAGTCAGTAAGTAACGCCTCCGTAAATATCACGATGGGCACTGGCTCTTTACTTTACCCTGCAGAAGCTAACCACTTTTGAAGCATTGTACATTGCATTTACGGCGCAATAGAAGCTACAGAAATGGATAGGAGTCGACTTACAAGGCAACGGTGTCGTTGCGCAAACCGGGAAGTGTTTCATCAAGGCATACGTCGTAGGAAGAATGCATCTTGAGACTATAGCAGACAGCACAGCCAGCCATGTACTTATCATCAGGGAGTCTGCTAAAGGCAAACACAGCAGTGGATTTTGGTTAACCCAATGATTAACCGATACATGTACGCACGTAATGTATGCATGCCTGTATGTGTGCGCACATGTGTTTTCGAAAGCATGTATGTATGTATGTACGCATGTGTGTGTTGGTTTGTAGGGCCTACGTACGTGCGTGCGTACGTACACAAATATAATACTAAAAATATCATTATTATTACTGTGATGATGATGACGATGACGATTATGATGATGATGATGATAATAATAACAACAACAACAACAACAACAACAACAACAACAACAATAATAATAATAATAATAATAATAATAATAATAATAATAATAATAATAATAATAATAATAATAATAATAATAATAATAATAATAATAATAATAATAATAATAATAATAATAATAATAATAATAATAATAATAAGGAGGACTGGATTTTGTCCTGGAATTAGGACGAAGGTTAACCGATGCAACACATGACACGCTCGAAACAAGCTACCTGTTTCAAAGACTCTCGGTAGCTCTCCAACGCGGAAACGCCATCTGCTTTTCTTCGACATTACCATGCTAGATTGTTCATAATAATAATAATAATAATAATAATAATAATAATAATAATAATAATAATAATAATAATAATAATAATAATAATAATAATAATAATAATAATAATAATAATAATAATAATAATAATAATAATAATAATAATAATAATAATAATAATAATAATAATAATAATAATAATAGTAATAATAATAATAATAATAATAATAATAATAATAACCTTGTCGCTTTTAAGGGTACCTTCTCTTCAAACCCTGAAGACGAGGCCTGACCCTCCAGACATTTATCTCGTTATAATAGTAATCTCTAAGTCCCTGGGGGAATGATGCACCTCAGAACAAAAAATAATAATAATAAGGTTTATCAATTCTTTGGCCCTGGTCACACATGTTCTTAATTAGTAGTCTTAAATTAGTTGTAAACAAACAAAAACAGTGACGTCGTCATCGAATATTTACGAATATTAAAAATGCCCTAATATTCACGAATATTTACGAATATTAAAGCCTGATGTCACGAATTCTCGTTCTATGCCCTGTGCGTAGGTGTGAGTGGCGATTAAAGAGTGCAGATTACGATTACGGATAAAGTAATACCGCTTGTCCTTCAGTTGTGAACTGGAATGAACTGCAGACACAAACAGCAGACATAAGAGACTCAACGCAACAGGAATCTCCATCTGAAACAGAGTTTACATAATATATACGGTTAAATGTGTGTCTTTTTCCGTAGCAATAATAATAACAATAATAATATCTGGGAGGCTGGTCAACACCCATTGAGGCCAGTTTCCTTTTCAGTATTCCTACCTAATTTCCATCTGTATCGGCGCTTCAGTGCCATAATATTTCTAACCACGTTCAATTATGTTACGGGGCACGAGGTCTGATTTTCGAGGCATATCCGCAACAGCTGCTGCCGTAATATTTTGGTTCTTGAGGAATAATTGCACATTCCCCGGGTAAAGAAGTAAAAGTAATAATGAGACCTTTATTTGCTCGCCTCAAGGTCACGACTTTATCCAGACGGTCCGAACAGCGCAAAATGAAAGCTTCAATATGGTTGGAGCATCTCTCAGGAGTCACCATGGTTGCCTAGCACCCTAAAACAATGAACTCCATTGTCTTTCTTTACCTCTATTCCGAAAGCAGCGAAAAGTCATTTTATTCGGCCTCGCCTTTAATGAGTTTCTCAGGAATCGGCGCTATATAAACATTTGATTGCAATTAGAAATGGCGTTACGTTCTTACCGATAGGCCATACATAATGATTTCAGACAAATAGATGCCTAGTGAATACCTTTATGTTGAATGTGATAAGGTGTGAGCTTACTTTCAATAAGTAGAGATGATTTTAAAATCGATCGCGCTAAATTCTAGATGTTTTTGTTTAAAGACGCAATAAAAGTCTGTCATATTTGTACCAAACGCTTAGATCTGTTCATATTCGATCTGCATTCTTTCTATCATAAGTCGCTATTTTAAATAATAATGGTATTCTTTATTTCAAACTGACAAACGCAGTATTAAAGGAGTCGAATTTAACTGTTACAGTACACGGTAGTCATAGCACGAGTATGCGCATATTACGAATATTAAGATTTTTAAATTGACGAATATTGACGAATATTAAAACTGGCCAACGAATATTAAGATTATAAATTTTTTAGTTCTTTTAATTCTTAATTCTTCAAAATCCGGGATTAATTGTAAAGAAAATCAGTGCCAAAAATTTGCATAAGGACAGTTAGGGCCTACATATTATAGTTAGCTTACTCAGCCAAGTGCAGACCTAGCGCCGCAAAACCACTGCACATGTTCTTAATTAGTAGTCTTAAATTAGTTGTAAACAAAGCAAAAACAGTGACGTCATCAGCGAATATTTACGAATTTACGAATATAAAAAATGCCCTAATATTCACAAATATTTACGAATATTAAAGCCTTAAGTCACGAATTCTCGTTCTATGACGGTAGTCATGCGTGGCGCCCATCACGTTCTACTACTCATCTAACCAACACCATCTAGCGATTGAAAGGCTGAGCGGACCTTGTTATGAATGTAGCGAGAAACGATCCCGCTCCCTACTGCTCTTCAAGACAGTGATGTCATCATATTCTATGGACCCCTTCTTATCTTTAGTGATGTAATAAGACTTTTCTGTGGTTGTACCAAACGCCTTTCTGTATTTTTACCAAAGCCTTGGAGCTGCTAAGATTCGTCCTGTGTTGTTTTCATTATTAATCGCTTGTTGTGAAATTCTTATCTATACTTTAAACGAATGATTGCCGACCCTGAAATTCGTCGTCTGCATCATTCTAATCTGTATTCTATTAATTAATTATTTTGTTTGAGCTGTAACTGTTATCACAGGTGCACTGCGAATGCTCTCTGATTGATTGTTATTGTTTTGAAAATGAACTCAGTTAAACTAAGCATTTCAAGGTATGTTCACACATGCAAACATAGGCCTACTTAACCTCCTAATAGTGCAATCATACCGAAGATATTCATAGTGTTTTCCCTATTTTCTCTAGGTCTATTCGAAGTACAACTGAACGAGGTAGAGACTATGTAACGCTGACTGAAGGATCTTTAAACTGGAGTGCATAGACGATCATAGCATTCCCACAACAAATGAACTCATATTCTCCATTTCCTTGATCATCATCATCATCATCAACATCATCATCATAATCATCATCATCATCATCATCATCATCATCATCATCATCATCATCATCATCATCACCATCATCATCATCAAAAACATATCTATCTACTTAGATCTCGTGACTTCATCCGCTGTTTCAAATGACACAGCAGGCAGTAGGCTATACTGTAGTGGCTGTGTTTTCACTACACGCTTATGTATGTATGTATGTATGTATGTATGTATGTATGTATGTATGTATGTATGTATGTATGTATGTATGTATGTATGTATGTATGTATGTATGTATGTATGTATGTATGTATGTATGTATGTATGTATGTATGTATGTATGTATGTATGTATGTATGCATGCATGTATGTATGTATGTACATGTATGTATGTATGTATGTATGTATGTATGCATGCATGCATGCATGCATGTATGTATGTATGTATGTATGTATGTATGTATGTATGTATGTATGTATGTATGTATGTATGTATGCATGCATGCATGTATGTATGTATGTATGTATGTATGTATGTATGTATGTATGTATGTATGTATGTATGTATGTATGTATGTATGTATGTATGTATGTATGTATGTATGTATGTATGTATGTATGTATGTATGTATGTATGTATGTATGTATGTATGTATGCGTGTATGTATGTATGTATGTATGTATGTATGTATGTATATGTGTATGTATGTATGTATGTATGTATGTATGTATGTATGTATGTATGTATGTATGTATGTATGTATGTATGTATGTATGTATGTATGTATGTATGTATGTATGTATGTATGTATGTATGTATGTATGTATGTATGTATGTATGTATGTATGTATGTATGTATGTATGTATGTATGTATGTATGTATGTATGTATGTATGTATGTATGTATGTATGTATGTATGTATGTATGTATGTATGTATGTATGTATGTATGTATGTATGTATGTATATATGGACATTTATATAGAGCCCTGCAAAGAAACTCACGGAGGCTTTAAAGGAGCTTATAGCCTTATGTTGATACTGTTGTAGAGAACTAGCTACGCTACATGAGAATCTAAGCTACTTAGATACTTAGATACCCCCTCAAAAAGTCCGACCCACACCTCAAAGTGGTGAGGGGGTGTAACAGCCAAGTAGGGGATTGCCTGCAGAGGCTATACCATCAGTGGTGAAGGCGTAAGCAAGCTGAAGTACCACCTAGGGCGCTTCGCGAGGTGGGAAGGCTCTGCAGGAACCCTGAAAAGCTGGCTAACGTGGGCGGCGAAGGCCTGGGCAGCAGCGGGTCTTGCATCGAAGATCAGGCGGAGGATTGCAAAAAGCGACAACGACTGATTAACGGATGGCTGGTCCATGGTGGGATTCACACGATGGACCTCCACTGCGAAGTGGAAAGGCATGGGAATCTACCACCTTGTTTTTCCCAATGAGCATTATGGACTGTTCTAAAACCAAGGAAGAGGTGGATGGACAATGTGGGCGAATGGTTGGAATTATCAACGGAAAGGTTGCTGCGAGAAATCGAGAACAGGAGAGGATGGAGAAGAATCGTCTACAATGCGACCAACCCTCGTATCGAGGACGGTTGAAGAGAGAGAGAGAGATACACAAAATAACAAGAGTTTGATTATTGATGAATATTATTATTTAAACACCCATCAATGTAGAATTTACTAAATAGACACAGAATGTATAATAATGTTTATAGTTACCGATCAATTTCCTTTAAAACCAGTATGATATGTATCTACGAGCAGACGCGGTGGAGTACGGATGATTCAAGTAAGGACTCGGCTATAGATGGATCTAATCTTCAGATGTTCGGACTTCCACGATGCTCTGCCTAGTTCGGCTCCTGTCCTTCTGTCTGCGTCCTTCTTCCTGGCTTCTCTCCGCGTCTCTCTCTCTTTATCCACTCGTCACTCTCTTACATATGCGTATCGATCCTGGACATCGTTCATCAACCATCCTTCAAATACTAGGATTGCTTAGACGTATAGGCGGTCCTTATTTCTACCTGGCCTACCCTCGAAGCGTGTGTGCCAATGAATTCCCTTTTCTATTATCTGCTACTTAGCCCATGTACCAATGAAATGCTGCGTTACTTATTCCTTGCTAAAGTCTTGAATATACTGACATGTGATTTATCTCTTAGCTGTATCGATCTTCTCCCTTAGGCGGACTTATTTAAATAATTATAATGATATCTGCATTCGATATTATGATAATGGTGATGATTCAATTCATCGGCATTACAATACTGTCACGCAGCAGTAGAAATGGCTGCCATCGTACGTACTGGGAAGTAAAGATCAGTCCTACAAAGTACTGGCTCCACGTACGTTCAGGAGATTAACCCTAGGGCTACCAAGCTTTTTTTGTAACACTGGCTACCAAGGGGGGGGTGGTTACCACCCCCTGGATTTCGTGTTTGGTTTTACACAGTGTGATTCTCGTTAACGATAACGATAACGAAAATTGTTCGTTAACGAAAATAAAATGATTTCGTTAACGATAACTATAACTATAACTAAAATATATCATTAACTATAACTATAACTATAACGAAAATAACACTAACGAAAATTCATCTTTATTTTCGTTAATGCAAAAAATAAAAATAGGAAGTCCAATATGGACGATTCGACATAAATGAGAACGAAAAATGCGATATTTTATTATGCAATTTGTCAGTTACTTTGGAAACTCGTGTATTCGTGAAGCTGAATGCACCCATGCTTCAAAGGCTTTCAAAGCTCTGAGCAAATTGTGAAACAGCGTGTTAATACGCGCAATTTTGCTTATAGCCTTAATTATTGTAACTAAGTAGTAACTAAAATTAACTAAAATAAAATTCCATTAACTATAACTATAACTATAACTAAAAAATAATACTAACTATAACTATAACTATAACTAAAATAAAAACCATTAACTATAACTGTAACTATAACTAAAATAAAATCTGTAAGGAGAATCACACTGGTTTTACATATCATAACTTGTAATATACCAATGGATTCAGCATTCATTTCTGCACAGAATGGTATCTTTAGTTGTACATTATGTGAATGCACCTCGAAATTACATCACTTTTAACAACGGAACCCATAAATTAGCAATATTGTATATTATTGCGTACATTTTGTACTTTTTGGATAAACAAATATAAGATTATTTGTGTTTTGAAACTAATCTATGTATAAAAGATACACACAATCATCCCTACACATGTTTATATAGTATAAATGTACATCCATACATATATATCCACACATATATATCGGTTAGGGTGCTCCAAAATGTAATGTATTTCCCGAAAGTTCAAAAAAGTATTGCTCCAAGGCGATTTTCCCATTCCAGTTATCACTTTGTTCAACTGTACCAATTTTCAGACCAATTGAAAAAGGTTAAGCCTTGCCCCCGGCACAAAAATGTTAGAATATGTGAAACTATGGGAATTTGCTTAAAATCGGCAATATCATGGAGGAAAAACGTAATTATTTTCATGATGATTAACTTCTTTTGTGAACTATTGTATGCAGAGGTGTAGTATTGGTACTTGTACTTGTACTGAAGTGCAACTTGAGTACAGTCTTTAAGTACTTGAGCTTGTACTGGAGACCTAAGTACTTGTACTCGTACTTGAGACCTAAGTACTTGGACACAAATGACATTTCTACAAGCACTTGGATACTTTACCAGTAAGCTTTATCTTTCCTTTAAGTCATTAATTCTTACGTTCTGGATATTTGATAGTTTGGCAGTTCTGTATGGACCGCATCTTGATCAGAATTTCTTCCAGTTGTCTTGCTAAAATAGCAGCCACGGACGGTGATAATGCTAACAATAAAAATACTAAGTTCCTAGAGCGGTTAAGTTTGGTTAAGATAATTTCACTTGCAAGAGAAACGCTACTTCTGCTAAGGGCAAGTTTTATAGTGAGAAAACTATCATTTCAGCCAACAACTGGCACAACATCAAACTTTGTTAAATACTTGCAAAGACTCCATACGGAGAGGTGAGCAGTGACTAACAAATCATTTGAACTCTATCGAGTAATGTAAATGTAAGTCGTCGAACTTTCTCAGCATCATACGAAAGCCGCGATAGGAAACCAGCTTATTCACCGAAATAATGCATTTTATTAATTGTATTATAGGACTTATAGCAATAAACCACTGAACCAATGGCTTATGCATGGAATTCATGTGTGAATGGAGCTCACTTGTGAAAATTGTGAGTTTTCTATGTTCCTCTGTGTTCCATGTTCCTCTCAAAAAAGTCTTCCGCTGCGTGTGCGAGACGGTGCATATAGCTCTGTTAAGGAAACATTGTCATCTGTATCAAAACGCGCTTAGTTAGGCCACTTAGGGAAATTTGCGAATCACTTTTCTGTTTTACGTAAAACGCTAATTAAGTCATTTTCTTGGTGTTGCTCCAATAGTCAAAGACTTCCTACAACTAGTATGTTCCTATTTAATGTGTGCAGATAATGATTATGTCTTATGTGATTGAGACACATGCTTTGTTTTGGACAACATCAAGTTTCTTTTGGCAGGTGCTACAGAGACGTTTCATTTTGGCACGATAATCACACTTACGGTTGCAGCAACCGAAACTGCAGACCTCATGCATCAAAAAGTCTAAGCTATTTGGTCACTACTGTACACGATCTTCTGCGAAACCGAGCACCTTATCATCACAAGTGACAACCTGGTTGAATATCAGAGGACATGATGACTTTGATGAAATTGATTGTTTGGATGTTTGGAATGCAGCAAAACGGTTCTTGACAAACCAGCGTTTAGAGTTGTGAGTGTGCCTGCATCTAGCGCTCCGGCTGAAAGTGTGTTTAGTTTAATAATAAAACAGTTTCGATCGAATCTGAGTGACAAGATGCTCATATCCATTATATATCTCAAAAAAGTAAAATTATAAATGAGTTCATGTGGCAATACACCATTGCTTTGTCAAGGAAGTAATCGTTGTTCTTGCAGTAGCCATGTGTATTTGTACTCGTACTTGTACTCGAGACCTTAGTACTATACTCGTACTTGTACTTGATACTTAAGTATTTGCACAGGTACTTAAGACCTCAGTACTTGTATTTGTACTTGCAACCTTTCATGTTCTGGCCAATAAATAATTATGAAACATATAAGTTTTTTTCATATATACTTAAATACCGGTAATTTGTGTTTTCAACCGAAAAATTGCGAATATTGTTAAAACTTCACCGTGCTGGGGGCAAGGCTTAGCCTTAATGTAAAAGCCTAAAATTTGGATTTTTATACTCATCTGTATGAGACGCATGGGAAAATGTCCTTGGAGCTAAGATATTTCAACTTTTATTTTTCTGGAGCACCCTAATATCGGTTTACGTTGTAATGCTGTATTCAGCCATTTTCACACAGATTACGCGTATTATTATTTATTTTGATCACTTCCGGTATTCAAAAGACAAAGATGTAGGTATGCAAATGAAGCCCTACATTCCCTCTAAAGAATGGTATCTTTGTTTCTCTTCCAGGAAGACAAATGAATACGCTACAGACACAAAACTAAGGGGAGTGCTTCCATTCAGCCATTTTTCACGCATATTACGCGTATTGTTATTTATTTTGAGCACTTCCGGTTGTCTCAGGTCAACTCAGTGACCATAGAAATGTAGCCCCACATTCCCTCTATAGAATGGTATAATTTGTGTCTCTTAATATTAAATGACGGATAAGATATAGTCGAAAATCTAGGGGTGGTGGTATCCACCCCCCCCCTGGTACCTCGGGTATATAGCCATCTGCCGTTTGCCATCTAATTGATTAGTTCCATTATCTAATCAACCATCTAAGCGCCTTCAACGTAAATTACATACCAATCGGTAGATATCTCAAATGCACGGATGGACTCATGATTAAACCGATGAACTTGCATTACATGTTCTCGACGAAAATAAATCTGTAAGTATACCATCAGCTTAAGATCTGCGTGTAATAAATGTAGCAAAGGCCATCATCTAGGAAGATAGTGTTCAGATTTTCTGTATAAAATCCTCGAACAGAGGCTCCTTAGTGTGACTGTGACTTCGACGATAACCAGTGCTTTGTCGTTGACTACATAGCCTCCGTCCGCTGCAGAGTTGAGATCCTTTTCAGTTGCGTTCTGAAACTTTTTCGCAAGAGCAATACTGCATGCGTGTTACTCCATTGATGAGCATGGACTACACATTCTAGACTTAACTTAAGCCAGTCATTCAGTCTGTCACGTAAATCTTGTATTGTTTTTCATTCGATCAAGATCCGTCTCCTCACCTTACTACACTCGCATTTTCCTACAGTAGACCTACCTCATGATACCTTACAATACATGACCTAACCGTGCTCTTCTTTAGCTTACAGTATCTTATCTTAACTGATCAAGATTTGTATGTTTGTAAGGTTCAACTCAGGACGGAAAGGGAGTTAGGGGAAGACCGTGCAGGGAGTGGCTGGATGACGTTGCGGACTGGTGTGAAATGGAAATTCACAAACTTAGCAGAATGGCGCAGGAGAGAGACAAATGGAGACGGATGGTGAAACATGCGATTGACACCAACGGGCACTGAGCCCATGGACCGCAATGATAAATGATGATGATGTATACTATATCAATGGAAGATTTTGAGTGAAAAGGCATCATAACCTGTAATAAAGCATAAGATGGAACGAGATGTGATAAGATTTCCTTTGAACTCAGCTCATATAAAGTTTATTTCTCATGAACTCATATAATCTGCAGAACGAAAATCATATAACCATAACCATAACCATAACCAAAAATTTTATATATAATTTAGAATAGGCATTCATTTAAATTATTTTCTTGGACTCAAAGTTTACACAGCCATCCAGTTTATTTCTCCTCAGTCCCATTGAAGTGTTCCCGAATGAACTTTCACAGATTCAGGGTTGAGTTGAGTTCTATCCTGTGGTGCAGAGCTTTTTTAACTCCTTCGCGTGATTCGGACAGTTGTTTACGGTTATTCCAAAGACTTCCCAGCAGAACTCGCATGCCTGTTCAAGCGTCAGTTCCTTGCAACCGTTAATCCTTACTTTCTCGGTCAGCAACTTGCTACAAGAGATGTCCTTTTGTAATATCATGTTGCACAAAAGAAGTCCATTTTAAAATAATTTTGTAATTTTTAATTACAAAATTATATAGCACCACTCCTAGATGGAATCATAAGAGACACTCCGTACCTAACACAATGAAACCACGATCGAACTAAAGGAGGAGCAAGAAACTAACGCCTAACAAATATCACTGTCTTCAAACGCTTGCATAAAAGCGGAAAAGAGAGGCCTAGGAGTTCATGTCGCAGGCTGTTCTGAAAAGTAAGGGTGGTCAATAGATAATAATGGGAATAAATGTGAAGTGATATGATAAAATTAGAGGAGGGCACCGATTAAAAATTTTAATCGAAATTAATCGCACGATTAAAATTTATAATAACGCGATTAATTTTTAACGCATGTCACAATAGATAACAAGTAAAACTACTCCAACGACTCTGAGCAGCTACGTTGAATATGCGCTAGCTAAATGCTTAAAGTCAATAAACAGAAAGCAAAACATGCTTTTACTACCTGTTTTTACTTTTTAGTTTTTACTTTAAAGTTTAAAATTTAAACTGAGCCGTTTTTTAGCGCACTTCTAAAAATAATTGGGTGCAGTGACAATCGCGTTAACTGCGTTTAAACATTTAATCGCGTTAATTAATTAAAGCATTAATCGCGTTAATATCGCGTTAAATGCCCAGCCCTAGATAAAACACGAAGTGATACTGTATATTCAGGATATGTGATATGAGACACTGCTCAATTAGTCTTCTATGACTTATATATAATATATAAGGTAGTGGATCATTATACCTGGCTCCTGCAGCACTTTTTCGGTTAGGTTAGTGCTTGCGTTGGGAACAATTAATGTGATTCCCCTCTGTGTGAATCCATAGAGTCCAGCCTTCCATGGACTATCTTAGACCTGTGACTGCACTTCGTTGTCTTAATTCTACTTGTAAGTATCTTCTATTAAACGCCAGCTCCACTTGCTCACATTTAATTTTATACGTTACCAAGAAGAAGAATTTGGTATCGGCGTATGCTTAAAAGTAGGTCTAAATGGAGTGGCCTGTCTCTCACCGACCCTGAGACTAGGAGCCTGGGAGTCGATAATGCTGGCTTATGAACAGGGGAGCCAGTAAGTAGCCTAAACCCTGCATAAATATCACGATTGGCACTGGCTCTTTACTTTCCAGAAGCTAACCACTTTTGGGGCATTGTACATTGCATTTACGGCGCCATAGAAGCTTCAGAAATTAATTAGAGTCGACTTACAAGGCAACGGTGTCGTTGAGCAATCCGGGAATTTCAGAATCAATGCATGCTTCGAAGGTTGCCCAACCTTTGATAGTATAGCAGACAGCACAGCCAGCCATGAGCTTATCATCAGGTTTTCTGCCCAAAACACAGCTTCTTTGCAGTGGATCGCATTGATAATTAACAGATGAACGCGGCGTAATGTGTGTATGCCTGTTTGTATGTGCACATGTGTTTACGAAAGCCTGTATGTATGTATGTATATGTGCGTACGTATTTGTATGCGTGTTCGTATACGTGCATGCGTACGTAGGCTACACAAATATAATAATAAAAATATCATTATCATTACTGTGATGATGATGATGAATAATAATAATAATAATAATAATAATTCTTGCTATTTATTTGTCCTGTATTTATTGTCATTTAGTCTACCTGTTCTTACCTGCATAAACCTTACATGTGTAATTATTGTCAGCTACGAGTACCTGCAACTGTTATGGAACGGTTCCGTATGATTTCTTCCGAGTTCTCCATTTGACGCATATTGGTTGTAGGTTTACTTTTATATTTACGATCTACTGGTGATTAATAAAGAGATTTCAAGGTTTTTATGCGTAACTAAATTTAAATGTTGCCTTGTTTCCATGACGACCGTATGACCTCGACCTTGCGTGTATTCCACTGAATTTATCGGATGAGGTACTTCACCCAATGGTGAAGTTTACCATAGCTTCCCTTTTGCATGGCAATTACATTAATTTTATGCCTC
>JACEVL010000118.1:2995000-3012500 GCA_020284085.1 Aporrectodea caliginosa | reverse complement strand
TCGAAGGTCAGAATGATCTTCAACTGCAGTAGACCGTAAAGACAAACAGTGTCTGAGGAACCAACTAGCTGAATAAATGCAAGCTGTGGAATATGGTCGCTAAGTTACTGACCACCATCCGGAAGAGAAACCAGCAATCGGAAGTTGAAAGTAGACGAAGACGAGGAGCCACACGTAAACGACCTTCATCTACAATACACAGCTTAATGTAAAATATATGAAGAGATAATTATTATAATAAGGGGCGCGGTGGTGTAGGGATATGTTTCGTACTTTCGTGCCCTGCAGCCGGTTGCGGGTTCGAATCCACCTCAAGCCGCCGCGTAGGGACCCTGGGCAAGTCCTTCACTCGCAATTGCTCATGCGCTTCGGCGTGAAACTCCGATTCAGAGTCCGCGCTGTAGTCGGGAGAGCCTCTGAGTAGGAATCTGGAAGAGGCGCTATAACAAGTGCTCATACATACAATAAGATTTTCCAGTAATGTGAGGCTGTGGTATATTTATATAGCGCCTTTCATTAGTAGGCCTACCAATGGAGGTTCTGATCTCATCAAAGAAATCAAATTAATCTAGGAACAGGAGCTTTCCTCAACGCTTGAAAACAGATTCAGTTGGCTGCAGCAAGGTGAGAGCGTTGATGCCTTGTAGAGGCGCTCTATAGATTCCCTGAATGATTGAATGACTGAATAAACGAATGGCTGATTGACTATCTAAATGAACGTATGAATGAAATGAAATGAATGAATGAAAGAATGAACGAATGCTTGATTGAGAAAGATTGAATGAATGCTTGATTGAGAAGTCTGTTCGACTACTGAACTTGAATTTATTATAGAATTACAGATAAACCGCAGCTAAATCCTCTTGAGTTGAACCTTTCAAATATAAAAATCTTGATCAGTTAAGATAAGATACGACAAGGTAGTATAGGCTAAAGAAGAGCACGGTTAGGTAAATGTATTGTAAAGTATCGTCAGGTACTGTAGGAGAATGCGAGTGTGGTAAGGTGAGCAGATCTTGACCGAATGAAAAACGATACAAGATTTACGTGACAGACTAAATGAACTGACTTAAGATTAAGTTAAGTCTAGAATGTGTAGTCCATGCTCATCAATGGAGTAACACGCATGCAGTATTGCTCTTGCGCAGTGTGATTCTCGTTAACGATAACGATAACGAAAATGTTCGTTAACGAAAATAAAATGATTTCATTAACGATAACTATAACTATAACTAAAAACTATCATTAACTATAACTATAACTATAACGAAAATAACAATAACGAAAATTCATCTTTATTTTCGATAGCACAACAAATAAAAATAGGAAGTGCAATATGGATGATTCGATATAAATGAGAACGAAAAAATGCAATATTTTTATTATGCAATTTGTCAGTTACTTTGGAAACTCGTATATTCATGAAGCTGAATGCACCCATGCTTCAAAAGCTTTCAAAGCTCTGAGCAAATTGTGAAACAGCGTGTTAATACACACAATGTTACTTATAGCCTTAATTATTGTTAACTAAGTAGTAACTAAAAGTCCGACTCACACCTCAACGTGGTGAGGGGGTGGCAACAGTCAGTAGGGTAGTGCCTGCTGAGGCCATGCCATCAGTGGTGAAGGTCTTGGCTGAAGTACCACCTAGGGCGCCACGCGAGGTGGACAGGCTCAGCAGGAACCCTGAAAAAGCTGGCAAACGTGGGCGGCACCGCCTCTGATACCAAAGATAGTGGATATCAGAGCCAGTCCTAAGCCTGGAACTCTCTTTAGGGAGAAGTGCGAAGGTCGAACGGATGGGTGCAGATACTCCGTTCGTAAAGAAAAATACGAATGAAATCCAATGCAAGCATTGAACTCCAACGGGCCTCGGCTCATAGATCCGATGCAAGCGTTGGACACCTACGGGCCTTCGGCCCATGGATCCTGATGATGATGATGATGATGAAGTAGTAACTAAAATTAACTAAAAAAAAACTATTAACTATAACTATAACTATAACTAAAAAATAATACTAACTGTAACTATAACTATAACTAAAATAAAAAACTATTAACTATAACTGTAACTATAACTAAAATAAATTCTGTAAAACAGTTTCAGAATGCAACTGAAAAGGATCTCACTTCTGCAATCGACGGAAGATATGTAGCCAACGACAAAGTACTTGTTGCAATCAAAGTCACAGCGTCACTAAGGAGCCTCTCTGTTGAAGGATTTTATACAGAAAATCTTAACACTATCTTCTTAGATGATGGCCTTTGCTACATTTATTACTAGCAGATCTTTAACTGATGGTACTTACAGATTTATTTTCGTCGAGAACATGTAACGCAAGTTCATCGGTTTTATCATGAGTCCATCCGTGCATTTGAGATATCTGCCGGTTGGTAAGTAATTTACGTTGAAGGCGCTTAGATGGTTGATTAGATAATGGAACTAATCAATTAGATGGCAAACGGCAGATGGCTAATCCGTTCGGGATTACACTTCCAACCAAGGTGTGTCGTTTAAAGTAAGTAAATAAGTAATCAAACGAAATAAATACGTGAGCAGGTTAGTAAATAAGTTACTAAGTAAGAAAATAAGTAAACAAGCAAGTTGGTTAGTAAGTATGTAAGCATCTGATAAAAACGCACATTCTTTACATTGTATATAACTAATATGTATAGGCCTACATACATTTAATTGAAATCATAAAGAGAGCAAAAAAATAGACGGACATGCACAGACAAAATATAACAAAAGGTATATGGACGTTTCCTTATATCGGTGTTTGAAGTTCCTCTGTATGTTAGCGGAACACAGGAAGGAGGTTTATCGCCCAATATCTTCATGTACTTTGACCCTTGGGATGCCTATAGACAAAGCACAAGGTTCTGAACATGGAGTCAACGCATTGCAGGACTTTCCGTTTACTTTCCGTTTACACAAGCAACACATTCTGATGCTTCATGACATGGCTTTGATGCAATAAGTCCGACAAAATAATGTCCTGGATGTACGTGGAGCCAGTACTTTGCAGGACTGCCGTTAACTTCCCTGTGCGTAGGCTACCATGGCTGATATTTCTTCAGCTTCATGACAGTGTAGCCTACTGCTTGCTGTGTACTTTGAAAATGCGGATGAGTTACGAGATCTAAGTAGATATGTTTGTAATAATAATAATAATAATGATGATGATGATGATGATGATGATGATGATGATGATGATGATGATGATGATGATGATGATGATGATGATGATGATGATGATGATGATGATGATGATGATGATGATGATGATGATGATGATGATGATGATGATGATGATGATGATGATGATCATGATCATGATCATGATCATGATGATGATACTATGTTGTTGATGTTGATGATGTTGATTATGATGATGATGATGATGATGATGATGATGATGATGATGATGATCATGATGATGATGATGATTATGATTATAATGATGGACACTACTTGATGATGATGATGATGATTATTATTATTCATCTTCCTTTCCTTCTTGTTTTCGTTCTTGAACATCCAAATTTTCTTTCTCGTTTCCTGGTTTCTTGTTCTCTTTCTTGTACTTTTTTATTGTTCTTCATCTTCCTACTGTTCTTCTTTCTTCTTTATCACCCATCCAGCTTCAATTTAATATTTTGAGTACGATTGACCTCTTCAGGACACTAAGTAGGCCTATGTGCGCATGTGAACATACCTTGAAATGCCTAGGTTAACTGAGTTCATTTTCGAAAGAATAGCAGTCGATCAGAGAGCAGTCGCAGTGTTTCTGTGACAGCTAAAGCAGCTAAAACAAAACAAGTAATTAATAGACGACAGATTAGAATGATGCAGACGACGAATTTCAAGTTCGACAATCATTCACTTAAAGTATAGATAAAAACAAAACAAGTAATTAATAGAATTACAGATTATAATGATGCAGACGACAAATTTCAGGGTCGGCAATCATTCATTTAATGTATAGATAAGAATTTCACAACAAGCGATTTATAATGGGAGCAACACAGGACGAATCTTAGGAGCTCCAAGCATTTGGTAAAAAGACAGAGAGGCGTTTGGTACAACCACAGAAAGGTCTTATTTCATCATTAAAGGTAAGAATTGCGACTTATGATAGAAAGAATGCAGATCAAATTGGAGCAGATCTAAGCGTGGGGTACAAACATAGTAAGGCGTCTTAAAGTACACAGTAGGTCGAGTTTCATCTTGAAAGTAAGCGCACATTGGACAAAGTCCAACAAAAGATATCCAAAAGGCCTCGATTTGACAGAATTAGTTAGATATTTCGGTTACAGGATACCACTATTTTCTAATTGTAACTAAAGGTTCTTATAGCGCCGATTCATGAGATGCTCAGGCGTTGCCGATCAGACAATGCGAACCTATGACCGAATACAATGACTTTTAGACGCTTTAGGAATAGAGGTAGAAAGGACCAAAGAGCTCATTGTTGTAGGGTGCTAGGGACAACCTAAACCTGAGAGATGTTCCGACCATAGCGATGATTTCATATTGCGCTGCTCGGAGATAATACTAATAATTATAATAATAATAATAATAATAACAATTATAATAATAATAATAATAATAATAATAATAATAATAATAATAATAATTATTATTATTATTGTTATTATTATTATAAGACAAATTTAAAACCAACAAACTTATTTCAGACTGATTAAAAATGGCTGTTTCAATAATTTTATAAGCCGTCATTCAGTCCTGAATTATTATTATTATTATTATTATTTTAGATAATAATAATAATTATTATTATTATTATTTTTAGTGACCTGAGGTACTTCATTCCCCCAGGGTCTTAGAAATGATAAAGTGGTGTATTCTGGAACGGCTACCCCTCATCCATATCAATTAAGGGTTTAATGTAAGAACCACTGAAAGCAACGGCGTTGAAGCGTTGTATAATTATTACCATAATTATTTTTTTGCCCCGAGGTAAACAAGGTCCCTCAGGACTACAAGATTAATGAAATTGTTAAAAAGTCTGGAACGATACTACTACTGCTGCTGCTGCTGCTGCTGCTGCTGCTGCTGCTGCTGCTGCTGCTGCTGCTGCTGCTGCTGCTGCTGCTGCTGCTGCTGCTGCTGCTGCTGCTGCTGCTGCTGCTGCTGCTGCTGTTACTATAATACTATTACTTTGTTTTCATTATTATTAGTGTTATTATAATCGTTACAGTAAGATATCCGTTCAACAGTATCTATGTAAACTTCGTTACAGATGGAGATTCCTGTTGCGCTGAGTCTCTTCTGTCTGCTGTTTCTGTCCTTTGGATCCAATTCGCAACAGAAGAAAGAATGGTAGGCTATTCCTTTATTTGTAACCGTAATCTCTACACTTTTTAAGCGTGTCTCAAAGCCTATGTACTGTAACAGGGCATCAGTTTATTATGCGTCGGGTCAGAGGAGCTGTCCAGCGATAACATAAATTATGATGAACAAGATCCGTTTGGTAGGAAACCACTCAGAGAGAGAGAGAGAGAGAGAGAGAGACAGACAGACAGACAGACAGACAGACAGACAGACAGATAGACAGACAGACTAGACTGTCAGAGAGTCTGTCTGTCACAGACAGACAGACAGAGACATACAGAGACAGACAGAGACAGACAGAGACAGACAGAGACAGACAGAGACAGACAGAGACAGACAGACAGATACAGAAAGACAGAGACACACACACAGAGAAACAGAGACAGAGATAGAAAGACGGAGAGAGACACAGAGATAGAGAGAGCCAGAGAGAGAGACAGACAGACAGACAGAGACAGACAGAGACAGGCAGAGACAGACAGAGACAGAGAGAGAGACATAGACAGAGAGACAGAAAGAGAGAAGCTGCTATGGAATGTTGTCGTTAGGTTGAAAGAAACTGACATAGGGAAGTGCGCGGATCAGGGTAAAATTTCTGGAAAATTTGAGACGTTCATTTACAGAGTTGAAACGGCGAGTTAAGTAAGGGGAGAGGATGAATCGGGACAGGATTTGTGAACATGCAGTGTTGCTCACTTTACGAAACGTCCTCATTTTAAATTTATCGTGCAAATTTCACTACAGTTAATTGGATTAAAATATTTTCTGACGCCGCATCGAAGGAAATTATCTACTGAAGCTAATAGGCTATTCTACGAACAAAGATTTTGAAACAATCACGCGTTTTTTCCGAAATTTTTCATTATCGACTTTGAACTCATGTATATATATTCGTTTATTGAGAAAAACAATCTGACAAAAACGCAGAAATGCTAACACGAGTGATAATGGATAATTAAAGTTCATTAGAAAATGTTAGAATAAACTAGTAAATATTTTTATATATAATGATCTAGGAATAAATTGAGAGTTGTCCTTGGGTGGGTGAGTATGGTTGTGTGTTCTAGGTCTCAATTGGTGAAAGGAGAGGGGTCGGAGTGGACAGCACTTAAAAAATTATAAATTCATAGCCTTTAATTATATATCGTATCGTATCGTATCTATAGATTTATATAGCGCCTCTCGCAGAATAACTATTCAGAGGCGCTCTCAGCAAGTAAACCCTGGGGAAAAGAAACGAAAAATATTATAATATATATATATATAATGAATACACACACACATATATAGTATATATATATATATATATATGTATATAAGAAATTCATTCATTCATTCATTCCAAAGATTTATATAGCGCCCCTTCAAGGTTACTACTCAGGAGCGCTCCCGACCCAACCACGGCTGAAAAGGATGGTTTTAAGGCTAGAGTAAAACGCATCTAAATGAACTCTAGGAATAAGGCGTAATGTTAATGGGAGCCCATTCCAAACCATGGGGCCAGCAACAGAGAAGGCGCGATGCTGTCTATGAGTTGGCGTAGACATGACTGTACCAAATTCAACAGGTAAACTCGATACCGTAAGTTCGCCAAAACGAAGAATACGACGGTAAACCAGCAGTAACTTGCAACGGTGAGGTTGTAAATCCAAAATAGAACGAAGCGAGCGTCACGAAAATACGTTTTTAGCATGTAAATAGAGAAAAACGGGAAGCCGTGTTGAGTCGGTGTTCACACGCCGGAGCGCCACCTATCCTATTATTAAGAAATATATGTAAAAGATGTCTAAGAGAGCTACTATAGCACTTGAAAAATAATTAGTATCCTGTATTAATCGAAGCAGGCCTATGATCAGCAGGGCAACAGTCAAATATTGTATTTCTAATCATGAGCCTATTTTGCGGAACCTGAGTTTCCAGCGCCGGAGGGAAATGTCTGGATGAAAAGAGCCCCGTGAAGGGCGATTTAATACTAGATCCATATGGTAATTCGCTGTTTATAATCCATCGTTTGGCGACATCTGCAGGCTGATTCCGCCTTTCAAAATTCTCATCCTTTATGATATCCGCCTTAGCAGCTGTTCTGCCATCCCTCTCTGGTCTCCCTGGCAGCTGGACACGGACTATGGCTTGAAGGCCACTGCTGAAGCACATTTCACTAGCAGCAAGAATAGCGCGTAGAAACTTACCAAGATCCGAAGATCCGTTATTTGAGAACCAAACAGCCCTCAAAATGGCAAGCTCTGCTCCAATTTTTACCGATAATTCTGTATAAGTCCAAGAGTTAAGGTCTAAACCGGAACTTGAGTAAGATTATTCTACATCTCATCGAAACATGGCGTAATGGAATGGTCTTCTGTGATGCAGGGAAAGAAGTTACGTCATCTGACACACGAGCTAGAAGGAATGACAAGATCTACGATCGGACTATGATAATTATCTTGACCAGTTGGTGTCTAACAGGCTCGAAGATGGCGACATAGAAGGCCCCTTCCTTTGCTATGTTCTGATGACATGCATTTAGAAGATTCACCTAGAGTGCTGGAAGAACTGCAGAAGTAACCAAAAACTTACCATGGCAGGAGAACACTGCCATGCCCTCAGGAAGACAGGATTGACGCTATACAGGTTTATGGAAAGATGGTCAGCAATGTTATACCATCCTTTCCAGCAGCATCCAGTGGAGGACCAGATGGCTTCACATCACAACATCTAAAGAACCTTCTGTTTTATACAACAAACACGGATAGGCCTATCGTGAAGACATTACCTGATAAATCTACTATTGAGAGACGGGCTCCCGAAACACATGGCAGAGATTTTATGCGGCGGTAGACTAATCAAACTTGGGGGAAAGAAATAATAATAATAATAATTACTATTATTATTAATATCATCATCATCGTCAGCGTCACAATAATAACGGTAACATATTTTGTAATAATATGTGTGTAGGCCTACGTACACACATACACAAACGCACATACATACGCGCATGCTTTCGCACACATGCATACATGCGGACAAACAGGCAGGCTAAAAATTATTTGCGTACAAGGGTTACTCAGTATGTTAATCTGCATTTACTACAAAGATCTTTCTATTTTTCTTTAGCGATAACTGCGCTCCTACATTTGCTATCCGTGATGCTAGAGTCCTGTCTGGCTGTGCTGTCTGCTATAAGACCCTTGGTGATGAAACCTACAACTCATGCCTCGATGTCTTCCTTCCCGGTTTGCGCTGGTACGAAACTGCCTTGTAAGTCGACTCTAATCAATTTCTTAAGCTTCTGTGGCGCCGTGAATGCAATGTGCAATGCTTAAAAAGTGGTCAGCTTCTGTAAAGTAAAGCAAAGCGCCAATGCCCATCGTGATATTTATGGATGCGCTATTTTCAGACTCCTCTGTTTTTGAACCGGCATAAGCGAATTCTAAGCTCCTGAACTTAGGGTATCGTGGGGTTGCAGGCCTCTCCATTTACGTCCAAGACTACACCGATACCAATGTTCTACCCCTTGGTAACGTAGAGAATTAAGTGTGAGAAAACTACATGTCGAGGAACATGACACGGAATCCGCGCATCAGACTCGAATCCACAATAGTTGGTTTGCAGACCAATTATAGCCCTCCAAATAGACCATAATGTCGCATGTTGCACTTAAAATAACATTATTAAGAGAAGTCGTTTTCGGGATCTCGTACATTTAGAAGCAGTCGAAATCTACGAGGCCTCTGAGATCAAAAGACAGGTTACGGAGAATAATCAATAATCGAAATAGATGAGACTTCATTCCTGACCTAAAAGGTAATTTACGACTACAGCAAAGCGGACGGTAGCAGGGAACCGCAGAGCTTCGGATCAGCAACCAAGAAACTCCCGAAACCCACTAATTCTCGGTCTGACTCAATGAAAACAAGCAGTACTTGCTGATATATGACTGTAACTAATACTCGTTGATACATGACTGTGATACTTCTTTTGTGCAATAAGCAAATTCCACATTGCACAATAGAGCTACGTGATTATCATAATAATAGAAGACAATTAAACGTAGAATTAGGACAAGTCGAAATGCATTCACTGGTCTAAGGATAGCAAGATTGAAGAATCTATGCATACAGATAAAGAAGAATCTCATTGAGTGTTCCACGTGCAATCGCTAATCCTACCGGAACAGTACAGTAGGAGCCAAGTGTAAGGATCTACTAGCTTATAGGAATGATTCAGTAGTATCTCATATCACATAGTTGCTGCTAATAGCAAATCCGGATCCAACGATAGCAACATTTTACATCAACAGTCTTTTTGTAAACTGTGAGCGTTTGACTTTCATTAATTAAGCTTATTAAAAGTATCCTGAATACATCGCTTCCTATTTTATCGTATCGCTTCACATTTATTCCCATATTATCGATCGACCTCAGCCTATAATTTTGCCAGACAACCTACGACATGAACTTCTGCTCAGCTCTTCGTATCTTTTCCGCTTCCGCTTGAAGACCATTCCGTTCGATCGTTATTCCATTGTGTTAGGTCGGGGCGTCTCTGATGGCTCTCTGTTCGAGTGGCGCTACGTAAATTTTTGATTACAAATCACAAAATACAAAATTATGTCAAATGAAATTCTTTTCTGTAACCTTATAATTATCACAAACGGCCTTCTGTTGTAGCGAGTTACTGACCGAGAAAGTTAGGGGAAAAGACTGCGTCGAGCCGTCGACATCTCAAGAGGCATGCGATCTCTGCTACAAAGCCTTGGACTGGAAAATACACGACTGTTCGAAATACGAGAATAAGTTGACTAAGCTTTGCAAGTAGAACGAACCCCGCAACTGCCGACGACTCATTCGATGTCACCGCAATGGGATTGCAGAGAAATAAGCTGAATGACTATACTAATTATATGTTTTAAATTCAAGAGAAATAAACTGAACGGCTGTAAACGATTTGAGTGCAAGAGAAATAAATTGTATGGCTATTATATGCAATGTAATGTATTTGAACACTTAGGCTACATTGCGCTCCTTCAAAATATCTATTCAGAGGCAGTGTGATTCTCGTTAACGATAACGATAACGAAAATGTTCGTTAACGAAAATAGAATGATTTCGTTAACGATAACTATAACTATAACTAAAAAATATAATTAACTATAACTATAACTATAACGAAAATAACAAAAACGAAAATTCATCTTTATTTTCGTTAATACAAAAAATAAAAATAGGAAGTGCAATATGGACGATTCGACATAAAAATGAGAACGGAAAATGCGATATTTTTATTATGCAATTTGTCAGTTACTTTGAAAACTCGTGTATTCATGAAGCTGAATGCACCCATGCTTCAAAAGCTTTCAAAGTTCTGAGCAAATTGTGAAACAGCGTGTTAATACGCACAATTTTGCTTATAACCTTAATTATTGCAACTAAGTAGTAACTAAAATTAACTAAAATAAAAATCCATTAACTATAACTATAACTATAACGAAAAATTATACTAACTATAACTATAACTATAACTATAACTAAAATAAAAACTATTAACTATAACTGTAACTATAACTAAAATAAAATCTGTTAGGAGAATCACACTGCTCAGAGGCGCTCTCTGCGCAAGCCTACATGTATATGATGTTAAATGTCATTACGAACGAATATATTACATCAGTTAGCAAAACAATGCACAGTAAGCTGAAAGAGTCACTAGTGGGCCAGTAGTAGTGGCATGCCCACGCACATACGTGGAACCAACCAACGCATTCCCGTCAACAGCTGAAGATGGCGTGGATATTCAGAGTCTCTGGGCCAAGTTGCGTCGATAGGGTAGAGCTAAGACAGGTGACAGCGTTCGCACACAAGACGACGCTGCCGACGAACAGTCCGTCACTGGTGGAGGATGACTCGCCTCCGGCCAGCCGTCGAGACACAAGGAGAACGCATAATAGCAGCGCCACCTACCGAAGTGAAATGAGTCTTTTCCTAGCGTAACAAAAAAGCTGACTATCGCGGCTTGAGGACATTTCTGTTTCCTTCACCTCCTCCTCCACTGTTTCGGGAGGCCCATAAGAAGTGAGTTGCAGTAGTCTAGTCGGGAACAGATAAACGCATGTACTATGGGTGTAAAGACAGAGGAAGAGACCGATCGTCTGATGGCTCTGAGCCGCCTCAGTTGAAGGAAGCAGGAGCGGGTCAGGTTAGAAATGTGCTCCGTGAACGTGAGGGTGGAGTCAAGCGTGACACCCAGGTCACGGACACTAGAAGAGTATGTGTAGGCAGGGAATTTCCCAGTCAGTAATTGAAAGTCAAGTTTAGAAAGCTGTTGCCTAGTCTCAAACCAGAACAACTGAGTCTTTGTAGCATGTAGGCAGAGTCGGTTTAGTCGACATCCAATAGTGAAGATCAGAAACAAGACAATCAATAGAACGGACTAGGAATAGTTGATCAGATGATGGACCATGAACGAAAGCCTGGGTATCATCTGCATAAAGATGGCCATTTGCCCTGTGTTTAGAAAATAAGAGCGAGATATGTCGGCAGTAAAGAGAATGTAAAGGATGGGTCCGAGTACCGAACCCTGGGGAACGCCATATTTAACCCCAACCCACTCAGTCCTGGAGTCTGCAAGGACAACCATCCGCGTGAGGTCAGTTAGGTAGGATTTAAACCAAAGAAGGGGAATACCAGATAGGTCACAGGATTACTGCAATCGCTGAAGCAGAATCACGTGGTCCACCATATCAAAAGCAAAAGAGACGTCAAAAGCGCCAAGAGAGAGAGAGAGAGAGAGAGAGAGAGAGAGAGAGAGAGAGAGAGAGAGAGAGAGAGAGAGAGAGAGAGACTGGTCAGATGGCTACATATATATATCCGACATATAATGTACTTCTAATAACGATAACGACAGCAAATAAAGAAATAAAGAAATAACTAATAATAAAAAATAACTAATAAATAATAAATATTAATAATAAATAATAAATAATAGGAATAGAATAGAAAAAAGAAGAAACGGGTTCAACCTGCCATTGGATTAAAAGGATCGCATTGCATTTACGACTTCACTAAGGGGAAATTCGCATTAAATTACATCACTTGTATCCAGAAAGAACTGACATTAGTAAACTAGTCGTACAATTCTCATGAAGTGGCTCTAGAGCAATTGATGAATTTAGGTTATTAAGTTACATTTACACCAACCTGGACGAAACAGGAGTTACACTATATTGAAACATTAATTTTTCTTACTATGTTTGGATTCAGTCAACGAATCTTAAGACGAAACCTTTTCGATCTGTTTAATGACTGAAGATATCGAGATAATTTTATTCGCTACCATCGCGGCTAAATGATTGGCATCAAGAAATGACGACGACGATGATGATGATGATGATTATCTCAAACATGTTTGGGGTTTGTGTGCGTGCTCCATAGTAATACAGTAGAGCGGAAAGAACGTTGGACCTTATCGCTTTATCGTAGTTGCTAATTATTCATGTTGTTGTACCGTATACAGTGAGATTAGAGGGAGACTGTTACAGTAGCACCCTGTTCCCTCTGCTCAGACTCACAAGATACGATTCTGGCTCGCGAGCTGCCAACTGCAGACCTTTGGTGTACGCTAAGTTTTTATCAATAAAATATGGACATCTATGTAATAGCATGTAGAAGGAAAGGCTGAAAACTGTCTATAAAAAATTTGACTTTCCATTGCAAAAGCTCGGAAGTGATGCAGTTTAAACTGGATTTCTTTATCATACGCAATCGCCCGGAATGACAATTACTACTGCAGATATTTAGAATGCATATGTAAAATCATTAGCCAGTCTGCTATAGAGTAAAGCAGAATACAATGGCAATGTTCTGTCGCCTTTCTCAACGAACAAACAGTGTTCATTCCTCTCTCTCTCTGAGGTAGTTTCGTGTTATCACTAAGATGATTGTTCGTCACCCTCCTCCATCCGCCCAGGATTAGCTCTACTATGTATCACATGATGTAGGAGTTCATGACTGGCCACAGAGGAAACAGCGGCTGCAGAGTTTGTCGCCTGGTCGCCCATACATTAACTAACGTAAAGATGTCTATAGTCTGCATCCTCGTGTGAATCGCACAAGGTTCTCCAATTTCGTAAACACCACGGCCTAGATATTTATAAAAAAATAGGTCACTCCTATTTTACATATTAGTTTAGTGTTGTGGAACATAATATTATCTATAGGCCTATTGTACAAAAGCGATTTCCTCTTAGACAATTTTTGCCGAAAGCTTAGCGTAAAGCAAACAGATACACACGTCTGTAAATTTCAAATATTTTAAGGACGGGCTTATTGTTTATAATAATCTAGGTATTTATTATGAGCCCGAATCAGTGCGGGTCGTGTTATTCATGATACACTATCGAAGAAATACGCCGTGAAAATGATTGAGTAAGGACCGTCGTTCGTTTAATGACGCAAGAAGATGAGGCAGTGATGTTGGTGGCTTCGTGAGTCGAGAACTAGGTTGAAGTTATGTCAGGACCAAAACAGTCAACAGTCAACATACGTCTAGACACGTAGTCGTAAAACCAGGAAGTACTACAATCGCATGCAAACCAGCCTGTGTGTATTATTAGCGATAGACAATCCATGAGATATAGCTTACCACCGAATACTATGTAGTATCTATTAGTCATTTCCGCATTGGAAAGTTTCTAGTTTAGAGGTTGACCTACATCCAAGGTATAATCACAATAATAATAATAATAATAATAATAATAATAATAATAATAATAATAATAATAATAATAATAATAATAATAATAATAATAATAATAATAATAATAATAATAATAATAATAATAATAATAATAATAATAATAATAATAATAATAATAATAATAATAATAATAATAATAATAATAATAATAGTAATAATAGTAATAATAATAATAATAATAATAATAATAGTAATAGTAGGCCTATTATTATTATTGTTATTATTATTATTTTCTCCATCAATCAACATCAATACTGAAAGCAACAATTGACAAAGATGCAGTAGTTGTTGTCTAAAATGTACGTCATAAGTGCCGTTAGTGCCACATCTACCGTAGGTCTGTCTTGACTAAAGTGCTGCTAATTGACTGTATCAGAACTTGGAAGTTGTCATGAAGTAAACGTTAAATCGTTAAATCGGAAACATTGTGTAACCCAATTCTCCTGTAGTAGGTTGTAGTAGTAGTAGTAGTAGTAGTAGTAGTAGTAGTAGCAGCAGCAGCAGCAGCAGCAGCAGCAGCAGCAGCAGCAGCAGCAGCAGCAGCAGCAGCAGTTGTTGTTGTTGTAGTAACTGTAGTTGTAGTAATAGGGCCGTTGACGTCGCCCTCCTCTTACTCCACAGATGGGCCTGGCACTACATTCACCGCAGGACTACTGAACTTGACAAATGACCTAAGGCAATATAGGTCGTTTGCTCGCCACGAAATCGCCATGAAATGGCTGGCTTCAGTGGAACTGATAATAGTGAATATGACGATGTGTGTGATGCCGATGGTTTATGCAGACGTGTGTGCTTGCTCCACAGATGTACTAAAGATTTGAATGACAGTTGGACCTAGAATCCTGAGCTTTGTTTATGTTCAGAGCCTTGTTTATGTTGAGCAACATACACAAAGCGCGGTCCGCAGAGTTTTGCAGAAGACTGAGATAAGAGGAAGGCTGCAAAAGATCGCGAGACAATTCTGGCCCGCAGTCTGCCAACAGTACTGTTACTGCCAATCCAGAAAAAAAATTAGAGTTCAGGCAATTATCAGACAGCTATTGCAGACACTGACAGGCGGATGTAAATGTAAAAAAGTCTTTCAGTGCGAATCTAAGTCATGAGTCCGAATAAATACGGGTCGTATTCTGCTTTCGATTCAGAGGCAGTTTTTCAAAATCGAGAAAATTCATAGGTCAAAGAAATGTTTCTGCATTTTTCGATGCCTTGACTTAGGACATCAAGACTAACAGCTTTTAAACTGGAAAACTTTTCGTTTGTAAAAAAACACAGATCAGAAAACTCCAACACTCCCATGGAGGAATTAAAGAATTTGACCGCGTTTTGAAAACCGTCATTTTAGAGATCGGCATCGACAGAAGTTAGTGAAAGAAAATGGAGTTTATAAACCGTCACAGACGCCGGTTGGAAACTTTTTCCTACAATTACAGGGCTTTCATTTCCGGCAGCTCATCGGAAATTCCTGCGGCCTATTTTCTCACTAAACCCACGGATTTGGACTTCATGATGTATAGGGCCGACATCTGCGCTGTACCAAAGAACGCAAAGCCACCACGTGACTTCAGAGGTGAGGTATTGACGATTGATCCAGACGGTCTTCCAGCCGGATACGTTAGGATGAAAAACGTAAAACAGGAATACGAGAAACATTTGAAGACTTTTGACTATGACAACCCAAACGGCCCAGCAATAACGTCCGCCTTAGGATGGTCTTCTTACACCTTCGATAATGTCTTCTCAGTGCATTATCCTTACTGGCCGCCAGAGGCCCAGGAGTGGCAGACACGTCATCGTCCTAACGGTTGGCCATCGAGAGATTTAATCGATCAAATCGTAAGTGAGGGATGCTTTCTCGTTGGTAAATCACACCCGAATTGCAAGGATGACGATGACACTCAGTGGAGATATTCGTTTTCAAAGGCTGAAATGAGGTTGATTTCCAGCTGGACCGATTCACAACAGTACGTCTACCATGTACTACGACTGATAAAGTCAGAGATTGTCAAGAAATATGACGATCAGAAGAAGAAAATCTGCCTCTGTACCTATCATTTAAAGACGCAAATGCTTTGGGCATGTGAGAAAATGCCAGCTGAATTTTGGGAAGATAATAATATAGTGACGTGTATTTGCGAACTTTTGACACAAATGGGACAGCGTTTCACAGACAGAAACTTCCCAAACTACTTCTTGCGTGATTGCAACATTCTCGAAGGCATCATCATTGAAGATAATTATAGAGAAGCATTGAGAATGCTGAACACCGAATTTGGGCGAAGTTTTCTTAAGTCTGTGCTGCCTCCAAAAGTGTGTCAGGAATGTCGTTGTTCTGTTTCCTTTCCACAAGAAATGGCCCTATACAGCAATTTGTCTATGGAAAGATTTGGCTTTCCCTTTAAATCTCATCGCCCAAATCTTGATAAATTTACAGCATTTATTGACGAAGAGTTGAATTGTCTATTGAACGGTATCTACAACATGCAACTGGCAAAAACACTGGGAGATTCTTATTACGCGGTTGCAGAACAACACTTTTGGAATTCCATTGCATTTGCGGAGACAGTGAGCAACAATGTCGAAGTGAAACGTGTAAAGCTTTCAAATCGCATTTCGACGAATGTTGTAACAGCTGTGTATGAATCCTTGGAAAATGCTGAATTATCGACATTGGTGAAAGGGAGGACTAAGTGGGACGTATCTGCGGTGATCAGTTGTACGAAGCGTCGATGTCCTTATGCCGGAAAGTCTGAGAATTTTCGTTGGGATGAAGCGCATGTAAAATTTAACGAGAAATGGCTGAATCCATCCCACCTTATTTCTGCAGCCTATCTAAGTAACCTCTACTTCACAACTGGTAATTTTGCGATGTGCAATGAAATAGCGAGAGAAAAGCACCATTTGGCCCATAGAGCTTTTAATACTGAACTCTTCCCAATGATATTCTGCCCTGAACTGGCGTCTTTGTTCGATGAAAACATACAAGCAGTTCTTGGAATGCTCTGGTTGTACAAACATCTTTGGGGTCGTAGAGAAATCTTCGAGTTCTGTACCTGCCCTCAACTCTTTTTGCTTTATATACTTATACGGTCTTCACTTAGACTTGGTGACGAGGATTCGGTCAGTTGGGCAGTAAATGCTTTCATTGGACACCGCGATAACTGTAAGTTTCGCTTCCATCTCTATTCATACCATTACGTCTTACTTGAAATGGCCTGGCGTATCTGCAAGAGAGCGCTAAAGTAAATACTAAGGCGTGCTACTCATACGATTTCAGTGTAGAAAATCAGCTTGTATCTGCGTTTGTGTCCTTTATCAATTATTATTCTTGTCCGTCTTTGAAGCTGGGTCTCAACGTTATAGCCTACAGAAATTGTAACCAAGCGGTGT
>JACEVL010000118.1:2972500-2987500 GCA_020284085.1 Aporrectodea caliginosa | reverse complement strand
CTTCGGCTTTGGCCGCTTGCACAACTCCTTTGATGTTGCCCGCATTGGTGATGGGTTCTGGTTTACTCCGAAAGTAAGCGGTGGTGGTGACGGTGCCGGGGGCAGCCTTATCATCATACACATTATCAACAGTGAACGCCAACTTTTCCAACTCAACCGTTAACACCTGTGAGTATTTCACACCGTGCTGCCTGAAAAGCTGTTCATTGAGCTGTGCCTCGATGCCCGGCTGCATTGCACTCAAGAAAGTCAACGCGTCTCCCTCTAACCCATGACCATGAGGAACATTCGCACGATAGTCTCTAAGCTGATTAGTAAACTCTTTGTATAGTTGAAATGGTGGCGGGCCATCTTTATTTTTCTTAGACAGGAGGGGATCGAACTCTGTCCAGAAGGGCTTTTCGTTTTACACCTCTTTGTTTTCGCACTGGAGGAATTGGCCTCGGGAGAAGCGGTTTCAATAAGCGTCGTTTGGTTGCTTCCGGGATAGGCTCATCAAGAATGTTCCGTATAATCTTCCGGAGAGCTGGAGGTCCGTTAAACTCAGCTAGCAGCTGCTCAATGTATTCATCCATAGATAAAGCCATCCAAAATATTTTGTGTGTGTTTCAATAACAAAATCTTAATATATTATACAAAATATTTATTCAATTGATTTTTTAAAATATTATTATTTCCATCACTTTATTTAAAATTTATTATATTTTCTTGATCTGATAATATCATGTTCACAGTTCATACATAAACCAAATCATTTGTTCAACTGGTATTCAAATTGTGATTGATGAAAGTCGTTTGCACTCTTCTCGAAACTCACGAACAAGCTTAAATTTAGCAGTGTAATAACCACAATCCATGCAGAAATCTATTACTCGTGTTTTAATGCCCCTACCACATCTAGCGCATGGTTTAGTTCCACCACCATTACGCAACAGAAATAGGTGAGTAAAACAATACTGCCCGATGCACCTACGAGAGCAGAAAGTTGTTTTACCGATTGAAAGATATTTGCACGAATTTTTCCCTGTCATTTTGCATGTATATATATTAATCTATATATTTTTTCAATTGATTATTTTGTAATATTATTTTGATCACTTCCGGTATTCAAAAGATAAAGATGTAGGTATGCAAATGAAGCCCTTCATTCCCTCTAAAGAATGGTATCTTTGTTTCTCTTCCAGGAAGACAAATGAATACACTACAGACAAAAACTAAGGGGGAGTCCTTCCATTCAGCCATTTTCACGCATATTACACGTATTATTATTTATTTTGAGCACTTCCTGGTTGTCTCAGGTCAACTCAGTGACCATAGAAATGTAGCCCCACATTCCCTCTATATAGAATGGTAAAATTTATGTCTCTTTAATATTAAATGACAGATAAGATATAGTCGAGGGCCTCCAGGTATCCATCCACCCCTGGTGCCTCGGGCATATTGGGTATAACTTTTGAACGGTGTGAGATATCATCTCACATTTTACTCAAAACGTGTGTAAATGAAACCCCCACAGCTACCTAAAAGGTCAAATTCTTATTCCATACGGAAAAAAGCTTGAGATGAAACATGTAGGGGGGTGGCAACTTACTAACTACGGTAGGCCTACTCAAATCTCTAGTATTATCAAAGTTGTATTATTACGAACACAATTGAAAATATTTACAACTAGATCCTCTTGGTTAGAAATGTATACTCTATGTTTTTCCGGAAGCGTGCAAAGAATCTTGAGTTCCGTGTTTACATAATAATATGTCGATGGTTTTAGTTATAAATGGCGTTCAAACATCTCGATCTGAGTACAGAAATAAATTCTGAAACTCATTTTTACTTACTGAAGTTGCGGGCTATATAAATTTTCACATGAGAGTTAGGCCTAACTTTGTCTGAGGTAGGCCTATTTTATTTTCACTTTGCTTTAGGTTTTTCCAATGATGATAGAAATAACTCGACAACAGGCATGGTATATTTACTTTCTGTTTCAATTCTAATAATGTGTGTATTTTTATTATTATTAAACACACTGGGTAGGCTTACATCGAATAATAAAAATCTAAGAGTGTATATCATTATAGGCCTATAACAATAAAACATACATCTATATTGTGGGCGCTGTAGAAGTTACGAGTTTACGACTACGATCAAAGATTTATTAATTTTAAGACGCCCTTAATAACGGCGTTTTTCATTGTTTTGCTGTCTCTGTGGGATCTCGGCTTGTTGTAAATAATAATCGTTATTGAAGCGTCTGGCAAACGCACTGTGCTGTACATTTAGGCCTACATGTTATGCAATTGAAACAAATATTAACTACTAACAGAACAGGCAATACACGGTGCTAATAGCATCCGACAAAGCATGTATTATATATTATATTATACACGGTTATTACTTAGCAAAACTGTTATAAGCAGATGTTATTCTAAGGTTAATCAAGGACATACTTACTTACTTATCATGATTATTGCTTACGATTTACGATTCGTACGCCATTCAATGTGATTTAGTATAGATCGTTCAATGCATAATAATGAGGTCGTTGGTTCAAGGTGATTTCACCGTATACAGATGTATGCAGCTCAATGACGACCACAGATTAAATTAAAAACAGTTCGATTTACACAGAAAAATTAGAATTTAACCCGAGTTCCTAATACATAGGCCTATAGAAAAAGCGTTGGGATTTGTAGTGTACCTAGACTCGTCGACAATTTCTAGTTTATTTATCGTATACCATTGAGTGCGGTTTATTCGTGCGCTGGTGAATCTAGGTCGTTGTGTCAACAAGCAAACGCGGTCACGATTCTGACCAATAAGGATCAGATGCCGTGTTGGACGGTTTTAAATTAGCATGAGGTTTGGCCTTGTGAGGGCCGGCGTGGCACAGTTAGAATTCTGAAAATTTTTCGTGGCTTTCAAAATATTTTCAGGGCCAAAACCGTATGCAAATTTTTCACTGTGTATAATGATAAAAGTCGTTCATTGGATGTGCTTGTAACGTGACCATTGGACATTGTTTACACATTTATAACGGCGTTAGAATAGCGATTTATTGTGAGAAATATTACATCTTATAACAACTTAGTACACCGTCTTGGTAAGGCACGTTTGTATTGTTAAGTTAGAAGATAAAAAACGGTATTTTATAATAAAGATGCTGAAACGATGTAACCGCAGCATGGGACGGCGACAACTCTGTCTAAATATTAGGCCTACCGGTAAACTTAGCACATAAAACATTTTCAGTTCCACATTTTGTTTCCGTATCTAATTTAAATGTTTTGAGTTAGGGTCTAAACTGTACAGTGTCCTTTAGAATATAGTTGGAAGCCAAATGTTAGAATACAGTCTGGTAGCTGTGTTGGGTCTACCTTGAGTGGGAGGGGGCTTCTATTGTGCCAGAAGGCTGTCCTAGGACTCGTGGCGCCTTCAGGTATAAAATATAAAATAGGGGGGCCCCACGGCCCCCTTACACATACTACTACTGACCACTACCTATCAAGAACCAACCTGGAATAACCTAACCGAATAGTCTTAGACGTGTGAGCGACTTAGCTCAATCACCTTAAATGAATTTAATTTGTGAGGCTTTTAGTATATGAAGTGACATTATCATTCATTCACCTCAGGAATTTGATATAGTATCGTTCATTCATTCATTCATTCTCGAGACAATATAGGCACTACTCTGACAATCAGCAACTCCACTGCTCACAAAAGCAAACTCATGAGAATAAGCTTATTTTCACTACTATTACTCAAAACTGTCGGCTGTAAGTGCAAGATATAAATGGTGTTCTAATGGTGACATATTTAACACACAAGCTGACCTTTCCAACTCCACGAATTTCAACTCCTTTCATGGGTCTGTTATGTCCATGCTTTTAGCAACTCCATACTTGCTACACTCTGCTCGAAAATCATGAAGAATTTCTGAAGAAATGAACAGCAGCCATTATAGCACAGAAATAACAATGAGTGGATCAGTTCTGAAAACATGTAATAAGAAGTAAAATAAAGTATTACTTCAATAACTTCATGATAACATATAATTGCCATAATGCTACTGAAGTAACAATATAGAAGTTATTACCATGCATCGTATCACACAGAATGACAAACAACAGGGTAACAGAGGAACATTTAAACCAGATAATTTTGATTCAGATTTCCGAGTTCTATGTAAATCTATTTCAGTTAAAGCCAACTACCATACCAGAAAATTACAAACAGTAAAACAGATAATATTGAAGCAGTTCACAAAGATAAGAAATAAATTGTTTTGAATTAAGCTTCACTCTAATTACTGCTAACATAAAGGAATTACTGTTAACATACTTCTAAGAAACTAATGATATTGAAGTAAACGTCATTGATGGTATCACAGAGAATTAGAAAAAACATTGAAACAGTTAATCCAGCTTTTAACACTTTAACGACCAGTGTAGGACTACTGAAAGCGACACAAGACACAAACAAAAGCAGCTCATTGTAAAAGTGTCAAATGTCACAATATGGAACACATGGATCCAGTTTGTAACATCACCACCAGGACAGATATCCATTTAGAAATTTCTGCTTCTTCTGTGCCCTCTAAACAACCAATCTGTACTAAGTACACAGTAAGATTTCTTAAATATCTAATAATTTAAGAATACAACTAGTACACTAAGTAATATATTGCATACTTATACAGCTTATATACGATTGTCCATGCACAATTGAAATATTGTAAAATTAGATAGCACATGAATATATTGGCCACTATTATACTATACCATAACGCTTCCACAGAGTGATTCTTGCCTGTCGAAGCCACACTGAAAATTCTATTCCACTCCATTCTCAGTTCCTTGCTGAAGAAGTAGGGCCATTCATGCAAACAGCATCTGCAGCAGTAATGACAAAGCAGGTAGGTTAAACAGAATCTTTGAATTCACATAATAGGCACATTTAACATCCTCATGAAAAATTGCTCCTACACCTAGGCCTATACTTGTCAAACATTTATATCTTGTACTTATAGCTGACTTTTGTAAGTGATTTAAATATTGCCATATTGAGCACTTCAGCTACATAATGTAGATTATATACACATTATAATAGAATTAATTCTCTGTTATTCTTATATGAAGGCATACAATTGAAAACATTCAATAAGTACAATACAGTACCGTATTTAAATAAGAATATCACAAAGATCAGACCTCAAGGCAACCAGGAAATGTAGCAACGGAATTTCTGTTTTAACCTCATGGCGCAAGACAGAGGGTTCTCTCCACCTCATCTTGCAAACAGAAGTCTGCAGTCATTGTCCTTAGTGTGCAAGGGGTGCTCATGGAACACGTTTTCGTATCATTGTAACCGGGATTGGATTTAATTAATTACTTAGTAACTTCTACCCCACTGTTATCTAATGCTCAAGGCATCAACCAATGGCACATGTCTTCTTCAAAAATGATAAGACTGACGTAAAAGGAACGGATCGTGAATAATGTGAATGACTTCAGTTCACTGTTCTGTCAACCTGATACCAATTTCAGACAGAATCTCTCTAGAGCAGGAAACCAAGGCAGCAACTTGAGTACACAGACCGTAGCATGCTTGACTAGAAAACATAATTATTTACATTCGAATGCTTACTCCAGACAACAGCAGAACGTTTCACATCAGTAAAACCCTGCTTCTTGCACCTTCCATTCCAGTAAAACTGCAGAACCAGTCAGATGGTAATCAGTCGTTTCATGATACCCAATACTGTCTTGCTTGAATGCCTTCAACCTCGACTCGACAGAAAGCTTACCTGTAACATACAACACAAACAAGTGCAATATGCTTATACATGTGTATTTGTGTCCGTTTACACGTATGATGTATGAGCGATATTGCACGTATGTCTGTAGATATTGATACAGACTCTTCATATGTGACCTTTCAAGCACCTATCAGTAGTATTAAGGGTGGATTTTAGGCCCCAGATAAAGCTTTCACATACTTATACGATCAGTATTTAATTTGGAGGCTGAAATAACAACATTACTATTAATGCATTTCTACAGTGTATTTTGGCTTGAAAATAGTGTTTCAGTTGAAGGTTGAGCACTTAGAGAAGAGCATTTGAAAAGATGGGTGATTCTGGTTTGGTTAGCACAGATTGAAAGGGCTGGAAAGAGTCAAGTAACACTTATTGTGGTTTTTTGGTTGAGCACTAAAGGGTGCTCTTGATAAAAAGGCCCTAGAAAGGTTTCTCTTAAGGCTTTCACATACCTAGACGATAAGTATTTAATTGAAAGAGTCAAGTAACACTATATCTTCCAATGCATTTCTACAGTGTATTTGGCTTGAAAATAGTGTTTCAGTTGAAGGTTGAGCACTTAGACAATGCTGATTGAAAAAGCTGGTATGATTGTGGTTTTGGTTAGCACTAAGGGGTGCTCTTTAGGCCCTAGAAAGGACTTTCACATACCTAAACAATTAGTATTTAATTGAAAGAGTCAAGTAACACTATATCTTCACAATGCATTTCTACAGTGTATTTGGCTTGAAAATAGTGTTTCAGTTGAAGGGTGAGCACTTAGACACTGTTGATTGAAAAAGCTGGGTGATTGTGGTTTTGGTTAGCACTAAGGGTGCTCTTTAGGCCCTAGAAAGGACTTTCACATACCTAAACAATTAGTATTTAATTGAAAGAGTCAAGTAACACTATATCTTGCAATGCATTTCTACAGTGTATTTTGGCTTGAAAATAGTGTTTCAGTTGAAGGGTGAGCACTTAGACACTGTTGATTGAAAAAGCTGGTTGATGATGGTTTTGGTTAGCACTAAGGGTGCTCTTTAGGCCCTAGAAAGGGCTTTCACATACCTAGACCATAAGTATTTAATTGAAAGAGTCAAGTAACACTATATCTTCCAATGCATTTCTACAGTGTATTTGGCTTGAAAATAGTGTTTCAGTTGAAGGTTGAGCACTTAGACAATGTTGATTGAAAAAGCTGGGTGATTGTGGTTTTGGTTAGCACTAAGGGTGCTCTTTAGGCCCTAGAAAGGGCTTTCACATACCTGTAGACTATAAGTATTTAATTGAAAGAGTCAAGTAACACTCTATCTTCCAATGTATTTCTACAGTGTATTTTTGAATGACAATAGTGTTTCAGTTGAAGGGTGAGTACTTAGACAAGAGCAATTGAAAAAGGTGGGTGATTGTGGTTTTGGTTAGCACAGAGGGTTTCGCTTTAGACCCTAGAAATGGCTTTCACATATCTAGACTATAAGTATTTAATTGAATGGCTCAAGTAACACTCTATCTTGCAATGCATTTCTACAGTGTATTTTGGCTTGACAATAGTGTTTCAGTTGAAGGGTGAGTACTTAGACAAGAGCAATGGAAATAGGTGGGTTATTGTGGTTTTGGTTAGCACAGAGGTTTCTCTTTAGACCCTAGAAAGGGCTTTCACATACCTATTATGTAGACTATAAGTATTTAATTGAAAGAGTTAAGTAACACTCTATCTTCCAATGCATTCGTACAATGGATTTTGCATTGGCAATAGTGTAGGGATGAGCACAATGGTGATTGAAACAAACGGGTGATTGGCGTTTGGGATAGCACTGAGGGTTCTCTTTAGGTCCTAGAAAGGGTTTTCACATACTTAGAGGATAAGTATTTTATTTCAACAGTCAGATAAAAGTATATCTTGCAATACATTTGTACAATGGATTTTGCAATTGCAATAATGGTATTCTTGAAGGGCTACCACTTAGACAATGGTGATTGAAACAGACGGGTGATTGGCATTTTGGATAGCACTAAGGGTGCTCTTTAGTGCCTAGATACGGCTTTCACATACCTAGGGTCTAAGTATTTTATTGCAAGGTCATGTAACAGTATATCTTGCAATGCATTTGTACAGTGTATTTTGGCTTGGCAAAATAGCGGTTCAGTTGAAGGGCTACCACTTAGACAGTGTATGATTGAAATGGATGGGTGATTGGCGTTTTGGTTAGCACTAAAGGGTGCTCTTTAGTCCCTAGATAGGGCTTTCACATACTTAGGGTCTAAGTATTTTATTTCAAGGGTCAAGTAACAGTATATATTGCAATGCATTTGTATGTATTTGGCAATGGAAATAGTGGTATACTTGAAGGGCTACCACTTAGACAGTGTTGATTGAAATGGATGGGTGATTGGCGGTTTGGATAGCACTAAGGGTGCTCTTTAGTCCCTAGATACGGCTTTCACGTACTTAGGGTCTAAGTATTTTATTTCAAGGGTCAAGTAACAGTATATATTGCAATGCATTTGTACAATGGTTCTTGCATTGGAAATAGTGGTATTCTTGAAGGGCTACCACTTAGACAGTGGTGATTGAAATGGATGGGTGATTGGCATTTTGGATAGCACTAAGGGTGCTCTTTAGTGCCTAGATACGGCTTTCACATACTTAGGGTCTAAGTATTTTATTTCAACGATCAAGTAACAGTATATCTTGCAATGCATTTTCACAATGGATTTTGCATTGACAATAATGGTAAATTTTAAGGGCTACCAATTAGACAATGGTGATTGAAACAGACGGGTGATTGGCGTTTTGGATAGCACTGAGGGTTCTCTTTAGGCCTTACAAAGGGGTTTCACATACTTAGGGTCTAAGTATTTTATTTCAAGGGTCAAGTAACAGTATATCTTGCAATGCATTTGTAGAATGGATTTTGCGTTGACAGTAATGGTAAGTACCAAAGGCTACCACTTCGAGAATGGTGATTTAAACAGATGATTGTTTGGAGTTTTGATTAGCATTGGGGTTCTCCTTTGGCCCTAGAATGGGTGTTTGCTTACTTAGACGATAAGTATTTATTTCAATGGTCAAATAATAGCATTTCTTGCAATGTATTTGTTCCAATGGATTTTGGCTTGACACTAATGGGTAAGTTTGAAGGATTACCACTGTGAGGATAATGATTGAAGGTGATGGATGATTGCCGTTTTGGTTAGTCTCAAAGTTGCTCTTTACACCCTGGAAAGATCGTATAAGTATTTTATTTCAAGGGTCAAATAAGGACATTTCTTGCTATGCAAATTGTCCAATTGCATTTAGGCTTCACAATAATGGTTAGTGTGAAGCGTGAAGACTGGGAAAAGAGTTTTTGCAGGAAATGAGTGATTAGGAAGTATATGTAAGGATTAGAATTATGGTAGGAGTACCCTGGTAAAAATTCCACGTGCAGGACTTTTACATAATGCAGAAGAAAAGTAAGTAAGTAAGTGTATTCGTTATTACACCACTTGCAAACGCACAAGTATGTCCGTTTCAATGCAGACTGATAGCATAAAACACCTGCAAATCAATCGTGTGGGAAGTGTTAGTGCCTCATAGACGGTAATTAGTGAAGCGTATGAGTGCGCGACCTGTTCGTATCTCATAGGCTTAACACGTCAACTTAACGCAATATTCAGCATTATTTTAAGTTGAGGTGTAGCTATTAATAGCTGCGGTCAAGTTGAGGTGTAGCTATTAATAGCCGCGGTCAATATAGATTCCTTGAGCCGCGGGTAATGTAGGCCTACCATAGCCGCTTGACTTCCGGTTGTCGTCGAATGGTCGCTTAACGACTCAATTCGTTTTTATTTTCTCTTCTAAATTAAGTTTTATTCGGTTGTTTTTGTTTCTTTTAGCACAGATATATTCCGGAATATGACAAATATAAGCGTAAACGCTTAAATTAATCTGGGAATACGTTATAAGTCAGAAAATAATTTAGGACGCTAAAATACACGTTTACATATAAAGGGATAATATTTCCTAAGATTAAGATTCAATGCAGATTGCTTTGAGCAAAGGAAGTTGCTAAGAAAAACTTTCGTTTTCAGGCTTTTAATCACCAGGTAGCGAGACCCATTCAACAACGGTGACGATAACAAACAAGTTGAAGACAGTATCAAACATTACTCCAACTGCGCAGTTAATAGAGTCGGTCAGTAATTACTTCAAACATATATATAAAAGAAGTAATATATATTACGTAAGTTTATGAACTGTAGAAATTATACAACATCAGTTAAGCGTTTCACTGTTACCGGAGCTGGGATAACCTCGAATTGACAAATACATATTAATGCCATACAATGCGATTATAATTAAAATTGTACTTATAATATTTTTGCTATCATAGAAATCATCTAAAATTATAGGGAATAAATTCGTATCCAACAGACCCTTTGCTTATTATATGCCCTACAATTTATTTAACAAAATATATTGCAGTGTAATTTAAACTTTATGTAAAGCTCTCGGTATGGCACAGTTGTTTATTAATCAAAATACGTATGCCTACAATTGTGCAGTTATATCCAGATTACTCTGCAGCTAGAAGAGTAGTACTGTATACAGTCGAAAGCTATAATGCACAAGATGCACAAAATTGTTTACATCATAATAAATACTTGAAAGTTTCATAACATCCGTTGATGCATGTTTCATACAGCTTGTCCTCGTGGATGCTGAAGATAATATTTGCCCACGAGGAAGTGGCAAAGAATGACGAACTATTACAAAGCATTAAGCTGCGCACTTCAGGTATTAACTTCCCATCTGCAGTAACGCAGTATGCTTCTGTCCGTTATATTTACAATCATAAATATCTGTGAGCTTTTTCAAAGAGCTGCCTTAACGTCAGATAATAGTCAGTTTAATTAAAAACTGCATTCTGGGTTAAACAATTTACAAGTTATGACAACGAAAACTTCTAAAGAACAGACTGTTTACTATGGATGACTGCGGTACCGTGTATAGTTTCGCAGTTAAATTAGGCCTATAAATGCATTGCCGCCTATGAAGTTTGCGCTAGATATTCTATTTTATTGTATGCTGTTTTTATATGATCAGGACCTAAAGTTCACAATGTACGGCATTTATATTAATTATTCTTTTATACGACAGATTGATAACCACCGCTGAGCGAAGACTATAGTTTCCTAAAACGCTACGTTTTAAGGCCTTCATTGATTTGGCAGCGAGTCATTCAATAGAGGCGAAGATCGCAAATTTATTAGAATACAATAATACCTAACATGTTCTGTTAGGAAAGCAAACTGGACAACGATAGTAGCGGCCTCTGGTCAATGGATGGACGGTCCGACGGATGGAAGGATGGATGGATGGATGGGTGGAGGGAAGGACGGATGGCTGGAAGGACGGATGGCTGGAGATGAGTTGAGGTTATACCCTACTACATGTATATGGTCTTATATGCTGTTCATTTACGTCTATAAAATTAATTAACTCTGCATAACTAGCACCTAAGAATATAATTAATTAATTAATTAATTAATTCGTTCATTCATTCATTTTCGAACATTAGTATAGCGCAGGGTGAGAATTGCCGGGGCGTTTTGGGGGTTCAACCCCACTAGTCTTTTAGGATCCCATAGTAAAGTCTACATTTCACACTGAAACTGCACATAAATCAACGTCTACCCCCCAGTTATTTTTTGACATTTCCCATACTGGTATAGCGCCCCTTCAAGAAAACTACTCAGAGGCGCTCCCGACTCCAGCACGGCCAAAAAGAACAGTTATAAGGTGAGAAAAGAACATAGGAACAAGCCGAAGCTGCAGAGGGAGCATAACATAGCTCTTTAACACATCTATTTAGTGCTTTTATAAGAACCTCATGTGTGGGAGTGGGACATCGTTACATAGACCAAGACAGCATGCGACCTATACAGAGAGCATAAATAAAATAATAAAATATCTTTTCTTTAATCAAGCGCCTGACAAACGCACTGCGCTGTATATTTACTTGTTATGCAATTGAAACAATCTAACTACTAACAGAACAGACAGCCTGCAATAATGCGACCTATACAGAGAGCATGCGACCTAAACAGGCAAAGAGAGAATGCGTCAAAGAGACTGGCGTTGTAGCCTTCTTTCGCTGTGAATGTGTCTGGCTGTGTGTAAGAAGGCGCTTGAGACGGTGATCGAGGGACTGTTAAGGTATTCACTGATTGGGTCAATGGTTCTCTGTGGGCGCCGATGGAGAACGTATTGCCAACTACATTAAGCACAAGTAGTCCAAGTCCAGTTGCAGCTGCATGGGATCAGGGATAAAGAGGAAGGAAGTAGGAAGAGAAAGAGGAAGAGGGAGTGCAGAAGTGCAGAAGGGAGTGCAGAAGGAGGAGGAGGAAGAGGAAGGAGCGGAGAAGGAGGAGAAGGAAGAGGAGGACAAGAGAGTGGAGAAGGATGAGGAAGAAGAAGAAGAAGAGGAAGAGGAGGGAGTGAAGGAAGTGGTGGAAGAAGAAGAGAAGGAGGAGCAGGGAGAGGAAGATCAGGGAGAAGTGGAAGAGGAGGAACAGGAAGAGGGAGGGTAGAAGGAGGAGGAGGAAGAGGTGGAGGGAGAGGAGGAGAAGAAGAAAGTGGACTCAATTCGATTTTTTCACCCGAGAACTATCCAACTGAAACCAATGCGGTTTGGCACAGCGGAGTCAGTGTGAGAAATGTAATTAAGTCAGCTTTGCACACTTGCAGTGTTTAGCTGTATAGTACATTGTAAAAAGTAGGCTAGATATTACATAACATCAACGAATAAGTCGAATATATATATATATATATATATATATATATATATATATATATATATATATATATACATATATACATACATAGATATATACACACAAATTTTGCAAAACATGGCTAAATAAATGCAAATATCCGAACATTCATGCGTTCCATATATGAAATTGTTGTGTCTTGATATATCTGTTGGAATGACATGTTCAGGGAGTAAGAAGGGAGCAGGAGAGGGTGGAGGAACGAAAGGGGAAGCGTCAGAAGAGAAATGGGGAGCGTCAGAGGAGGAAAGGGAAGCCTCAGAGGAGGAAAGGGAAGCGTCAGAGGAGGAAAGGGATGCGTCAGAGGAGTAAAGGGGAAGCGTCAGAGGAGGAAAGGAAGCGTCAGAGGAGGAAAGGGGAAGCGTCAGAGGAGGAAGGGGAAGCGTTAGAGGAGGAAAAAGGAAGCGTCAGAGGAGGAAAGGGGAAGCGTCAGAGCATGAAAGGCGAAGCGTCAGAGGAGGAAAGTGGAAGTGTCAGAGGAGAAATGGGAAGCGTCAGAGGAGAAAAGGGAAGCGTCAGAGGAGGAAAGGGAAGCGTCAGAGGAGGAAAGGAGAAGCGTCAGAGGAGGAAAGGTAAGCGTCAGAGGAGGAATGGGGAAGCGTCAGATGAAGAAAGGGGAAGCGTCAGAGGAGGAAATGGGAAGCGTCAGAAGAGGAAATGGGAAGCGTCAGAGGAAGAAATGGGAAGCGTCAGAGAAGGAAAAAGGAATCGTTAGAGGAGGAAAGGGAAGCGTCAGAGGAGGAAATGGGAAGCGTCAGAGGAAGAAATGGGAAGCGTCAGAGAAGGAAAAAGGAATCGTCAGAGGTGGAAAGGGAAGCGTCATAGGAGGAAAGGGGAAGCGTCAGTGGAGGAAAGGGGAAGCGTCAGAGGAGGAAAGGGAAGCGTCAGAGGAGGAAAGGGGAAGCGTCAGAGGAAGAAATGGGAAGCGTCAGAGAAGAAAAAAGGAATCGTCAGAGGAGGAAAGGGAAGCGTCAGAGGAGGAAAGGGGAAGCGTCAGAGGAAGAAGTTGGCAAGCGTCAGAGAAGGAAAAAGGAATCGTCAGAGGTGGAAAGGGAAGCGTCAGAGGAGGAAAGGAGAAGCGTCAGTGGAGGAAAGGGGAAGCGTCAGAGGAGGAAAGGGAAGCGACAGAGGGGGGAGGAAAACTAATAAGAAGGGTCCGAGGAACAAAAGGGAAGCTATCACACAATCACACCATTTCGTCCCTGTTGCAGTCGAAACTGCAGGAAGCTGGCACACAGAATCACTGCAGTTTGTTCAAGAACTAGGACGCAAGATCTCAGCAGCGACAGGCGACCAGCGTGAGACTAGTCATCTTCTACAACGCTTATCAGTCGCCCTACAAATTCGAAACTCTCTATCTGTTTTAGGCACCACAGATTGCAACAACAGTAGCCTAGGACTGATCGAAGGTTTATTAAAATATTGAAAAGAGTTACTTTTAATCAGTCTGTACATAAGTTTGTTGGTTTTATGAAGAAATAAACTTGTTTTTATAATAATAATAATAATAATAATAATAATAATAATAATAATAATAATAATAATAATAATAATAATAATAATAATAATAATAATAATAATAATAATAATAATAATAATGTTCTTTATTGAAACAATCCGGTTGACAAACCGCAACCGGTTACAGTGTACAGCTATGCAATTGAAACAATTCACAAGAACACAAATGACAGAAGACATAAATCTTAACGACTAACAGAACAGACCGCCATCTATCTATCTATCTATCTATCTATCTATCTATCTATCTATCTATCTATCTATCTATCTATCTATCTATCTATCTATCAATCTATCTATCTATCTATCTATCTATCTATCTATCTATCTATCTATCTATCTATCTATCTATCTATCTATCTATCTATCTATCTATCTATCTATCTATCTATCTATCTATCTATCTATCTATCTATCTATCTATCTATCTATCTATCTATCTATCTATCTATCTATCTATCTATCTATCTATCTATCTATCTATCTATCTATCTATCTATCTATCTATCTATCTATCTATCTATCTATCTATCTATCTATCTATCTATCTATCTATCTATCTATCTATCTATCTATCTATCTATCTATCTATCTATCTATCTATCTATCTATCTATCTATCTATCTATCTATCTATCTATCTATCTATCTATCTATCTATCTATCTATCTATCTATCTATCTATCTATCTATCTATCTATCTATCTATCTATCTATCTATCTATCTATCTATCTATCTATCTATCTATCTATCTATCTATCTATCTATCTATCTATCTATCTATCTATCTATCTACCTATCTATCTATCTATCTATCTATCTATCTATCTATCTATCTATCTATCTATCTATCTATCTATCTATCTATC
>JACEVL010000118.1:2862500-2967500 GCA_020284085.1 Aporrectodea caliginosa | reverse complement strand
GTCATTCGCTTGTATTAGCAATGCAGTGTTAATGTCTTTAAAAGCCAGACAGACAAACATTGGGCTCCCGGACACAGACACTTTATAACACACTTAAGTCGACCAAGTCTAATATTGTGCGTTCAACGCGATTTGCCATCCATTTTATATGCCACTTAGAGTCGGTTTTTGTAGCTTCCTCAGTAGAAGATGAAGGACTGTTGAACCACTCAGTCACCTCATTAATATTATGATAGACATGAAACGTTTGCTATGGTTGTCATAAAGTCACTCTCACGCAGCGAAAATTGCACATAGCGATACAACACTCCGCAGGTCTATAAAGTGGGTAAACTATAGTGGTCTAGCAATTTTTGTTACTTCACAGAGCTCCCAGTTAATTATTATTATCATCATTATTTATAATTACGCATTTTAAGCGCCCCTATTTAATGACCTCCTATTAATCGATGGCGCTGAACAACTGTTAGTAAAGGAATTGCTGAAGGTTCCTAAGTAACCGTATCAGAGGAGGAGGAGGCCTGAACCCTCTTCGCGTTACAAGGCGAGCGCTCTGATAAATCGTCTATCGTGTCCCACAAAAAGGTATTAACACCAGTAATTCGATTTGGGAAGGAAGTAAGAAACAGTGTCATAATGCGCTGTAGTCATCACAACGAACCAGCGCCGTTACAGAAAGCAATGTTCTCTTCCCAAACCACATTGCAGTATTATAACTAGAACACCGAGACTTGCGTTGGCCCTTTATCGATGGTGGTGATGAAGATGACTGAGAGGAATGATGAGGAGGCTCAGGAGGGAGGGGAAATAGTCTACATGCGAAGGTACACATACCCACATACGCAGAAGTACAAGCACACATACATGCACATACCTATACACACACAATCAATCAATCAATCAATCAATTCTTTTATTTGAATAAGCAATAGAACTCGCAGTGTACAGTAGTAACATGAAATAACTTGTTATGGCTACAAAAGGAGGCCCTGAAGGGATCTTAGATCCCGCTAAATAAGGGCACCTAATTACTAAGTCATGCTGTAGAATGAGTGATGGCACAAATTAGGTTCTTCGTCACGTTCTCAAATAGCTGGATGAGTGTAGTCCATAAAAGTGCTAAGTTACATAATATTATACTAAATAAACCTTAACTAACAATCACATGAAAAGAAAAGAAAACACATAAGAGGAAAGGCCTACAACAATGGGCTGGTCGGCTAGTTATGTCCTTTATCAATGATATTATTACAGCAGGATGAGTGACGTCTTTAAGAGTACTACATTGCATGTATATCATATAAAAAGTAACTAACAATCGCAAGAAAGGAAAAGAAAAAAGAAAAGATAAACACTCCATTTAGGAAAAGACTATTGGTTATCCTCCACAAGATGGTTGCGCAGTTTTCTTTTTAAATATCGACAAACTAGGTGACTGTCGAATTTCAGGTTGGACATTTTTTCCAAATTAAGACGCCATTAAGTATTATTGAGAATAGGCGGGTGTTAGTGCGGGCATAGATATAGCGATGAGAACTGGAATTTCTCGTTAGGTGTGAATGCACTTCGGAGTTAAGACAGAAATACTGTGGGAGAAGGTCTCTGTCATAACGGTACATAAACTCCCCCACTTGTAAGGTTCTTATCTGTTCCACTTCTAGAAGATTAAATTGAGATAATAATTGACTAGTGTGGGATCCGTAAGGGGCCCCTGCCACTATACGAACAGCTCGCTTTTTACATAAAGATACATATACGTGTGCATGCAAACCTGTCACGCATGCACGCACTAAAGCAGGTCGAGAGCGCTGCTGATTTTGAGCGGCGCTATAATTATATTCGGTTACAATTACAATTACAATAGTTGTTCGTTAAGGCAACTTCTGGAACCGTAAAGTCTCGAAAGGTCGATCGAGACGAAAAGGAAGAATCGAAGGGAGGGTCTGGGGCTCAGATCGAGATCACAGCCAGAACGTGTGACAGTCCATCACGCTAACCAATCTATTGCGCACCCCGTCACAGCTACACGATTCATATTAAATTATCCTGGTAGCTTGGCGGACTAATGCTGCTGTATCTGATGATGACGATGATGAAGAAGAAGAGAATGGTGATTACGACGACGACGACGATGATGATGATGATGAATGGATTTTTTGGTGGAAGCGATGATGATGGGGGAGACGATTTTGCTCCCTAACAGAGCATCGCATAAGATGAGCATTACCTTGGCTAACCCAAAAAGGAACCATGGTCATGAAGTATTGGCAACTTGATTTTTCTCAATCTCGGCACATGAGAACTGATGACCAGTCCTCTCCCTCGTCGCCTAATCTTTAAACCAACAATGCTCTACTGTCCTACGTTCATTGTACTCATTTTACAGCTGAGTTCGCTAGGCCGCAGGCGGAACAGAAATCTCGAAATTGTCTTCTACCTCGGTGGAGATTTCAACACCCACCTTGATATTCCAGCGCGCTTACCACTTGACTATCGCAGACGGTAAATAGGAAGTTACTCTTGATGATGATGATGATGATGATGACGATTATAATGATGATGACGATGATGATGATAATGATGATGACGACGACGACGATGACGACAATGAGGGCAACAGAATTTCAAACGTGGCGGCAGATTCTGTTGGCTTGATAGGAATTCACCCTGGTCGCTGGTGGTGATGAATATCACTGATAAGACAGAATAGGATAGAGGAAATATTATGATGCCGATAGTCATCACAGCGTTGATTCTGTCACCCCCATGTCCGTCTGCATCTGTCTGCGTTTGTCTGCTCTCTCTGTCTCTGCCTGTCTCTCTTTCTGCCAGTCTATCTCCGTCTATATCCTATTGTCTGTCTGTCTGTCCGTCCTTGCCTGTTTGTGCGTCTCTCTCTCCGGTCACCTCAATTGAGGGAGGCAGTCTTTCACCAAACACCGATGTATGACTATGCACACCAATCACCCATAACCTGCAGCAGCTTTTAAAACTGAATCCGTTTATTCGCCCGCATTTAATGTCCTTATTATCCTCATAAACAAACATCTGGGCTTCCGGACCCAAACACTTTAGACGGCAACTTCTGATAGGGATCTTAGCGGAAATGAGAAAGACGCTACTGCGATTTACCAAATATATTTGCAAGCGACACCTAGTGTTAACTGACAACCTTTTTATTTCCAAAAGCACAATGCATGTAATAATTAACAACGATTATAACTTGATTATTACATATCGGTGCAGGGAAAGGGGCACAAGCCCCGCTTAATTAGGGTCACCCTTTATAACTATATTTAATTATGGCTGGTTATTAAGTTGAAAAGAAAGAAGGTTCATCAACTCAGTAATGTTCTTAACTAAATAATAACATTGCAATTTTTTAAGAAGATCTATATGTAAACAATTAAATGAAACAGTGTTAAGTGAAGTTTGGTTAATCCTTCAAGTAACTACTCCACAGCTCCTTAAATTGGGTGTATGTGTGTGCATTCCGAATACTCATCGGTACTGCATTCAAAATTTTTGGACCATTACGACAATTAGAAAATCGACAATAATTAATGCACGCATATAATTATGACACATAAACTACCAGAAGAAGACCTTGTATAATGACCATGCATCTCCACAACCTTAGAAAAATAGTTTGAAAATGATCGAGGCAGCAAGTTATTGACAAATTTATACATGAAATTACCCAGTTGTTAGTGGTTTGTGTTTTCAAAGTTCATAATGTTAAATTCTCGGTATCTGCATACCGTGTGGGCATAAAATGGATCTCTTGCAATAATTCTAATAGCTCTATTATGCAGAACCACAAGACATTTTAGCCTAGTATAATAGTACTGTTCGAGGCCCAGACAATATTACCATAATCAAAATTGATATTGATTAGTGTATAATATAAATTCCTACGAATATAAACCGGGATAAAGTAAGATATTCTCGCCAGTACACAAAGGTTTCTGGCAATTTGCCAGCAATAATATTAATATGTTCAGTCCAAGTCAGAAATTCGTCAATACATGCTCCAAGAAATTTAGTGGATCGAGTCTGGGATAGGGCAATTCCATCAATTGACAACTTTTTCTGAAGATCCAGGATTCGTTCTTCGTAGAATGGAAGAGTATAAGGCGGGATTTTTTTATTTTGAGTGGCAGGCGATTGGTCCTAAACCACTCAGCTAGAATATTTAATTCAGTATTAATTATTTCAATGAATCTGGGTAAAGAATCATGTGAACAAAAAGCATTCGTATCATCAGCAAAGAAAATAGTTTGAATACAGCAGAAGCATTGGAAAGATCATTAATATACAATAAAAACAGGAGCGGACCTTGGTTTGAACCTTGCGGGACAACTTTTATAGGTTTTCGAGAAGATAGGGTCCCATTACACAGCACCTGTTGATACCTATGCTCCAAATAGCTTTTAAACCATAAATGAGCTATGCCCCTAATAGCCTAATTCCATAATTTTCAAGTTTATCGAGTAGAATTTCATGTTCCACCGTGTCGAATGCCTTTTCTAGATCCAGGAATATGCCAATAGAATATTTGTTGGTGTCTATTGCTTGGAAAATAAGGTCTTGCATGTTAATTACAGACATATCAGTGAAATGACCTGGAAGGAAACCATACTGAAGGGGATATAATACGTGCATCTTATTTATGTAATGATTTAATCTCTCACACATCGCCTTTTCTAAGACTTAACCAAAGAATGGCAATATAGATATTGGCCGATAATTAGACATTTCTTGTCTGTCACCTTGTTTGAAAACTGGTGTTATTTTTGAAAGTTTTAGATTGGGAGGAACAACATCTGTATTGAAAGAGCAATTTGAGGATATCTGAAAGAATATTTGCAACAGAGCCAATAGTACTTTTAGTCACTAATAAGTCTATTTAGTCTGGACCAATACTGCGAATAATTTTCATAGATCAAGAGGTCACTTGATTTTACACAAGATTACTAATTTGAAATTAAATTGACAGTTTAAACTGTGGAAATTTACTGCGGTTGCTCATAGATGACAGAAACAATTAATGGTTGGTACAATTGCAGGTATTCGTTGTCACGCTGCAGTAGTTCGCAGTAATCGCTCGTCTGGGTTTCGAAATTCTTTGCTCCATTATTCAAAGATTTCTCGACCTCTGTGGAATTGACGCAGCTGTAGATGGGATGCCTTGAGCCAGCGTATTCGTTAAGGCTGGTTCTCTGAACGTCGTTCACGTAAATGGCTTCGTTTCTGTCGCTTTCAATATCAGATGCCTTGGCTGCTTCTGCCGATTTCACTTGATGCGTCTTTTGTCTTAAGCATAGATAAGATTTTCACTTTGGAAAAATTGTTGCTGAGAGTAGTAATTATTGATTATTTTTAATAGATATTTAGGTCTCAGAAACAACCGAAGGACAAAGTGAAGAAAAGAATTACAGAATTATAAACTATGGATCCATACAAGATTAATTCTGTATTTAAATAATTATTTACTTATTTACTTATTTACTTATTAATTCAGTTACTTATTTATTTTATATTTCGTTATTATTAATGTTGTTATTATTACATTATTATTACCATTCGCATAATTTACTTTGATTTACTTCAAAACAATCTGCATTTGTATTCATCTCTTTATCCATTAATCTATTTATCTATGCATTTACCTATCTATTTCTTCTTTTCCATGTTCATCAACTTATCATTTTATCTATTCATCAATTTATCTATTCATCTATTTGTCTATTCATATATTCATTTATTTATCAATTCATCTATACCTATTCGTCTATTTATCTACGCATTCATTTATCTATTTCTTCTTTTCCATGTTCATCTACTTATCAATTCATCTATTCATCAATTCGTCTACTCGTCTATGTATCTATTCATCTATTTAAATATTAATTTAATTATGTGTTTAGTGTAATTTCAGATGAAAATAAAATATTGAAAATGTGTTACCTTCGAACCATGCCAGAAACTGAAGCAACGATTGCAATTATGACGATCAGACAAACACATGCGATGACAATTACAAGTGCAGCTAAAGTGAAGACAAACAAAAGAAATACAACTACATGTATAGTGGAATTTGATCTTTTTGCAGTCATGATCCTGATCAGAAGTGAATATCATCACAATCAGGTTAATGTAATATGTCAATTAGTTGCAAACATAACATGGTATTAACTAGCAACTATAGATTGGACTTCATTGTCTGGGTTCTCCGTGTGTGCGATCTCGACGTGAACAATGTTGACCTGGATCAAGCGGACTTGACTAACTACAGGCCAATAGCCAAGTTTAGTTTTTATCAAAGATCATTGAAAAGATAGTGGTGTGTCAACTAGCTCGCCACTTGGAGAGGAACAACCTCCTGCCATCGTCCCAGTCAGGATTCAGAAGGTTTCATTAAACGGAAACACAGCTGCTTGGCTTCCTAGCTGACAGCGCCGCGTTTTATATTGTAGACCATGACATCCTACTGAAGCGGTTGCATGCTACTCTTGGGCTGTGTGGGTTTTCCTTGAATGGCTTAGTTGCTTTCTTAATGGGTGTACGCTTAGTCTGGTTTATGGCCGTACGAGGTCTAGATTGGTACCTGCCCCGTATGGTTTCCTCCGGGGTCTGTCCTTGGCCCGTTCCTGTATACCATCTGTACCTCCGGGCTTTCCAAACTTCTTGCAGAGGGTGGGGCCAAGAGACAGTTTTATGCGGATAACATACAGGCATATCCACTGTCGACCCGCAAATGCTGCTTTGGCTGTCGGGGAAATGGGTCGCGCACTGGACAGGTTGGAGACATGGATGTCATCATATCGCTTACGTCTAAATTCGGCAAAGACTAAATTCATGTGGCTGGCAGCAGCTTACCAAGCTTAGCTTGGTTGACTTGTCTATTAAATTCCCTGCCTACAATTTTTCAGCTACAGCCCGTGACCTTGGTACCCTGTTGGATCAGGAGCTTATCTTTGCACCACATCTGCATCGCCTTAGTCGTGATTGTTATTACCAACTGTGTCAGCACCGTACTGTTGCGTGTTCGCTAAGGGTCAGTTCTGCAACTGCTCTTGTCCGCGCCTTCCTTACGGCACGGCTTGATTACTCTTTAAAACTCTATTCTGGTCTGCCGGTTGTCTTGTCTTGATCGCGAGCTGCAGCACGCCTTATCGGCCAAATACCAAAATAATCATTTCACAAGATATATGTTGGAGGTTCTGCATTTGCTTCCTGTCCGACCGCGCAATGAGTACAGAGTTGTTTGGCGATGGTAGACTGACGTAAGGCCAAGTTGGCATCGCCAGACCAGAGAGACAACTCTTCATGTACTCAATGCGCTGTCGGACAGGAAGCAAATAGAGAACCTCCAACATAATATATGGACCTGCTGATGGGAGAAGAACTGGTGGTCCCGTTTGCCCGGACAGCATCTATGCAAACCGCGCATTCTCTGTGGCAGGTCCTGGGTTTGGAACGGCCTCCCTCGGGAGCTGCGCTTTTTTCCAAGATCACGCACCGATACGTTTTATGGCTATTTTAAAACTTACCACTTCGCCCGGGTTGCAGGTGAAGGCGCTTCTGAGTCGTTACCTTTAAGGGGCGCTATATAAATTTTGCAATAAAAAAGGACTGAGTTCGCCAGAGAACTCAAAGTGGAGTAGCATTCCGTACCGTATTCATGCACTCATTTATTCAAGGATTATTTAATCACTCCACTAGAGTAATTAGATAATTATTGGTACAATCAGACAACTGATCACCATGAGCTGCCATTTAAATGATTACTTTGACGAGTACAGGCTTACGTGAATTGTCTGACCGACCTTCATGTATAACATTTCGTCATATCCGTTGATATTTTTGTCAGAGCCTTCTTTGTTTTGTGCGTCAGTTGAATTCGTGTCGTCTAAGAAAAAATAACCATATTTGTTTGACGACTTTGCAATAAAGATACGAACCTCAGGTAAACTTTGGGATGCATTTAGAAGCCAGGCATGAGAAGAAGCATCGAGCCGTTGCAATGGTGTTGTATTGCTGTTATTTAGAAGTAAGCGCAACGCAAAGTATACAGAAGTATTGCACAAGACTATGCTGAAAGGAAAGAAGGAGAAGAAAGGTTGGTCTACAACGTGCCATCTCAAGCACCTTAGTTACTCCAAAGATATAAATACTTTTGAACTACCTCAGCTAGTCAGTCAATTAGTCAACTAGCCAGCCAGTTGGTCAGTCAGTCAGTCAACCAGTCAGTCGGTCAGCTAATCAGTCAGTCAGTAAGTAAGTAAATCAGTCAGTCAATCGAGCAGTCAGGCATTCAATCAGTCAGTCACACTGCAAGTCAGTCTCAGTTTCGTTTTTTGTACCATTTTCTGTTTCCTTATCCGGCGTATTCTTCTCTCTATACAAATTGTCTTCAGTAGAACGTGGCCTGGAAGGCGTTGCAGTAATGAAACCTGTAAGACCAGCCCATAACGTCTGATTATATTAGACTACTTGAATACTTTAAAAAATAGCAGAAAGAAGAATTCATCAAGTAACAAGCGAAGCTTAACTTTAGGCACTAACAATATGGACGCTTTAACAAATACATGCAGTTAACAGAATAAATTAACAGGGCAGATATCAAACACAAAGATAGGCTGCATGATTTGTTAACATTTGAAATTTTTTCTTTAAAACTGTTTCACTTTTCAGGCTAACAAGGGCGGCGTTTTCGGTAAATATTTAAATGTTGAGCGTCAAGATGTATATGATGCCCACGAGGTCAGCCGATGGGTAGGACGCTCGGCTGATAACGAGAAGTGTGAGTTTGAGCTTCCGTTAAGATAGTAACTGTCTTAACTGAACGTCTTAACCGTGCAGGGACCATGAGCAAGTCCTTGGCGACGCGCAGTTCCTCGGCGCCATAGATGTTCTGTTGTGTGAGCACTTCTGAATTTGGGAAGGCAATATTAAATGTATCGTATCGTATTTAAGTATTTTTTAAAGCGCCTCTCGTAGGGTGAACCGTTCAGAAGCGCTCCCAGTGTGCTAAGCCCCGCGAAAATAAACAGGTTTTGAGAAAAGCGAAGGAAGAAGAGAGACTGCCAGAGAGAATTTTAGAGCGAACAGAAGGAGAAAGAGCATTCCAAAGAGAATGTATGTATAGGCTATATCTGGAGTTTTGTAAAGCGCAATTTACGAACTGTTAAACTTAAAGTGCTGTCATCAAACATTCTGTTACTCAAGTAGCCACATTAAACATACTGTTTGCAAAAATGATATTACACAAAATCAGATTTACGGATACTCGTCTAGGTTTTGCATAACTCTAAATTCTTCGTGAATCGCATGAAATTGTGTTGCTTTGATGGCTGTTTTCTACGAATGAGGTGAACTGTGGAGTTCTACAAAAGTGAAATTTAATTATTTCTAATTATAGCAGATGATATCATAAGAATGCCAACTTACTTCGTGGATCATCTGTGCAGTTGTATGTATATATCTTCGTTTATTATAACGTTTATTAGGCGCCCTTGTAACGGCATGGCCGTGTTACGGCGCCATATAAATTGTCGTAATTATTATTATTAGTCAGGCAATTGTTGAAAACGTCAGTTACTGACGTCAACAAAATAACAATTTAATTATAACGTCACGCAATTGTTGGGAACGTCAGTTACTGACGTCAGCAAAATGATTAAGTTAATTAAAATGAATGGTTTGCGGACAATTCGCCACCGCAAGATTCGTCCCCACTTATCTTACTTTAAGAAAAAGATATAATTAATAAGAGTCGCTACATAACTAGAAAAAAAGCGTCAAACACAGCGGTAGTCTTGTAATTAATGTTCCACATTTGACTGTTGTAAGCGGAATTTTATGTGAAAGATTCATTCACGAAATATTGTGAAACCTGAGAGACATCTTCGCAAAAGCTTGTATATCATGTTTCATTGATACCTAGTGTGAATGACAGATAGATGGACAGATAGGCAATCATACACACAGGCTGGCCGACAGTCAGACAGTCAGACAGGCAGACAGTCAGACAGGCAGACAGACAGACATGAAGACAGACAGACATGCAGACAGACAGACACGCAGACATGCAGACAGACAGGCATACAGAAGGCAGGCAGGCAGATAGACAGACCGACAGATAGACGCACAGACAGACAGGCAATCATACACACTGGAAGGCCAACAGTCAGACAGGCAGAGAGATGGACAGACAGGTAGATAATAATAATAACATTCTTTATTGAAACAATCCGGTTGACAAACCGCAACCGGTTACAGTGAACAGTTATGCAATTGAAACAATTCACAGGAACACAAATGACAGAAGACATAAATCTTAACTACTAACAGAACAGACAGCCTGCAATACACGGCGCTAATAGCAGCCTACAAAGCATGTCCGCCTACGGAACTCGAGCTCGGTACCTCTCGCTCTCTATGCCAGTGTGTTACCCAATGCGCTATCGGACCCCCCCCCCGATAGACGGATTAATTATGACGTCACGCAATTGTTAGACGTACATACAGGCAGTCATACATACATGCAGACAGACAGATAGACAGACAGACAGACAGACAGACAGGCATACAGATAAAAAAATACAGACAGACCATTAGACGGACGCAGAGGGGTGGCCATTGAGAGGAAGTGAGTTTGTCTTTGTGTTGAACGTGGTGATGATGAAATGTCTGATCCTTTGGGTCTCGGTTCATCGTCTTCTGTCGTCGGGATCGACCAGAATGATCCCCTCTTCCACTTGACCAACGGACTGGACAACGATAGTAGCGGCCTCTGGTCAATGGATGGACGGTCCGACGGATGGAAGGATGGATGGATGGATGGGTGGAGGGAAGGACGGATGGCTGGAAGGACGGATGGCTGGAGATGAGTTGAGGTTATACCCTACTACATGTATATGGTCTTATATGCTGTTCATTTACGTCTATAAAATTAATTAACTCTGCATAACTAGCACCTAAGAATATAATTAATTAATTAATTAATTAATTCGTTCATTCATTCATTTTCGAACATTAGTATAGCGCAGGGTGAGAATTGCCGGGGCGTTTTGGGGGGTTCAACCCCACTAGTCTTTTTTAGGATCCCATAGTAAAGTCTACATTTCACACTGAAACTGCACATAAATCAACGTCTACCCCCCCCAGTTATTTTTTGACAATTCCCATACTGGTATAGCGCCCCTTCAAGAAAACTACTCAGAGGCGCTCCCGACTCCAGCACGGCCAAAAAGAACAGTTATAAGGTGAGAAAAGAACATAGGAACAAGCCGAAGCTGCAGAGGGAGCATAACATAGCTCTTTAACACATCTATTTAGTGCTTTTATAAGAACCTCATGTGTGGGAGTGGGACATCGTTACATAGACCAAGACAGCATGCGACCTATACAGAGAGCATAAATAAAATAATAAAATATCTTTTCTTTAATCAAGCGCCTGACAAACGCACTGCGCTGTACATTTACATGTTATGCAATTGAAACAATCTTAACTACTAACAGAACAGACAGCCTGCAATAATGCGACCTATACAGAGAGCATGCGACCTAAACAGGCAAAGAGAGAATGCGTCAAAGAGACTGGCGTTGTAGCCTTCTTTCGCTGTGAATGTGTCTGGCTGTGTGTAAGAAGGCGCTTGAGACGGTGATCGAGGGACTGTTAAGGTATTCACTGATTGGGTCAATGGTTCTCTGTGGGCGCCGATGGAGAACGTATTGCCAACTACATTAAGCACAAGTAGTCCAAGTCCAGTTGCAGCTGCATGGGATCAGGGATAAAGAGGAAGGAAGTAGGAAGAGAAAGAGGAAGAGGGAGTGCAGAAGTGCAGAAGGGAGTGCAGAAGGAGGAGGAGGAAGAGGAAGGAGCGGAGAAGGAGGTGAAGGAAGAGGAGGACAAGAGAGTGGAGAAGGATGAGGAAGAAGAAGAGGAAGAGGAGGGAGTGAAGGAAGTGGTGGAAGAAGAAGAGAAGGAGGAGCAGGGAGAGGAAGATCAGGGAGAAGTGGAAGAGGAGGAACAGGAAGAGGGAGGGTAGAAGGAGGAGGAGGAAGAGGTGGAGGGAGAGGAGGAGAAGAAGAAAGTGGACTCAATTCGATTTTTTCACCCGAGAACTATCCAACTGAAACCAATGCGGTTTGGCACAGCGGAGTCAGTGTGAGAAATGTAATTAAGTCAGCTTTGCACACTTGCAGTGTTTAGCTGTATAGTACATTGTAAAAAGTAGGCTAGATATTACATAACATCAACGAATAAGTCGAATATATATATATATATATATATATATATATATATATATATATATATATATATATATATACATATATACATACATAGATATATACACACAAATTTTGCAAAACATGGCTAAATAAATGCAAATATCCGAACATTCATGCGTTCCATATATGAAATTGTTGTGTCTTGATATATCTGTTGGAATGACATGTTCAGGGAGTAAGAAGGGAGCAGGAGAGGGTGGAGGAACGAAAGGGGAAGCGTCAGAAGAGAAATGGGGAGCGTCAGAGGAGGAAAGGAGAAGCCTCAGAGGAGGAAAGGGAAGCGTCAGAGGAGGAAAGGGAAGCGTCAGAGGAGGAAAGGGGAAGCGTCAGAGGAGGAAAGGGGAAGCGTCAGAGGAGGAAAGGGGAAGCGTCAGAGGAGGAAAGGGGAAGCGTCAGAGGAGGAAAGGGAAGCGTCAGAGGAGGAAAGGGGAAGCGTCAGAGGAGGAAAGGGGAAGCGTTAGAGGAGGAAAAAGGAAGCGTCAGAGGAGGAAAGGGGAAGCGTCAGAGGAGGAAAGGGAAGCGTCAGAGGAGGAAAGTGGAAGCGTCAGAGGAGAAATGGGAAGCGTCAGAGGAGGAAAGGGAAGCGTCAGAGGAGGAAAGGAGAAGCGTCAGAGGAGGAAAGGAGAAGCGTCAGAGGAGGAAAGGGAAGCGTCAGAGGAGGAATGGGGAAGCGTCAGATGAAGAAAGGGGAAGCGTCAGAAGAAGGGAAATGGGAAGCGTCAGAGGAAGAAATGGGAAGCGTCAGAGAAGGAAAAAGGAATCGTTATAGGAGGATAGGGAAGCGTCAGAGGAGGAAATGGGAAGCGTCAGAGGAAGAAATGGGAAGCGTCAGAGAAGGAAAAAGGAATCGTCAGAGGTGGAAAGGGAAGCGTCATAGGAGGAAAGGGGAAGCGTCAGTGGAGGAAAGGGGAAGCGTCAGAGGAGGAAAGGGAAAGCGTCAGAGGAAGAAATGGGAAGCGTCAGATAAGGAAAAAGGAATCGTCAGAGGAGGAAAGGGAAGCGTCAGAGGAGGAAAGGGGAGGCGTCAGAGGAAGAAGTTGGCAAGCGTCAGAGAAGGAAAAAGGAATCGTCAGAGGTGGAAAGGGAAGCGTCAGAGGAGGAAAGGGGAAGCGTCAGTGGAGGAAAGGGGAAGCGTCAGAGGAGGAAAGGGAAGCGACAGAGGGGGGAGGAAAACTAATAAGAAGGGTCCGAGGAACAAAAGGGAAGCGTCAGTGGTGAAAAGGGGAAGCGTCAGAGGAGGAAAGGGGAAGCGTCAGTTGAGGGGCAAAGTGATTGTTTTTCTGTTGGTCGTTTATCATTTTGACGCCTTGAATAAGTGCATCGGTCCGGTCGATTGACCGCGTCCTGATGACCCTCCGCTGACCACTGGACATCGATTGACATCGTCTTCTAGCCCAGCTTGACCAATCGATGGTCAATGCCTCCTCCATCTTCTGTATTTGTCCCTTTGCCAGTATGTCTAAAATTCTTTCTCCTCCTCCTGTTTCTAACTCTCTTTTTGCAGTCCATCTGCTCGATTGATTCACTCACCTGCCCAAAGATTCATCCATTCATCCATCCATCCATCCGTCCGTCCATCCATCCATCCTTACAAACATACATACATATATACACACAAACTTGCATGCATCTAAGCATAGTATGCTATCTATCCGTCCATCCATCCACACAAACATACATGCATACATTATCCATCCATCCATTTATCCATCCATCCATCCATTCATCCATTTTATCCATCCATCCAACCATCCACCCAACCCACCACCCCTCCACCCATACCTCTATACATCCATACATCTATGCATACATCCATTCATCCATTAATCCATCCATGCCTCCTTCCACACCTCCATACATCCATCCATCCACACATCCGTAGATACACACATCCACACATCCATCCATCAATCCACCCACACTTCCTTCAATGCTTCCTTCCTTCCATGGATCCATATACTTAAAACACATCGTCGAATGCACTAAGCTTTCTTTTCATCCATCTTGATGGATCGATTGGAATTCTTCTGAGACGCCGCAATATCGAAGAAACTCCCTCCTCAATCCTTCATCTCTTCATCTCTCCATGTCTTCATTTCGTCATTTCTTCATTTCTGCTTCTCTTCGTCACTTTATTTCTTCATTTATTTTTCTCTTCATTTCTTCATTTCTTGATCTCTTCATCGGTTCATCGCTTAAATTCTTAATTTCTTAATTTCTTAATTTCTACATTTCTCAATTTCTGAATTTCTGCTCATCATTTCTTAATTTCTTCATCTCTCAATTTCTTCATCTTTTCATCCGTTCATTTCTTCTCGTCGCATCTTCATCTTTTCTTCTCATCTTTCCTTATCTTCATATCGTCATCTCTTCATTTCTTCTTTTTATTTCTTCATTTACTCTTCTCTTGAACTCATTATTACTTCATTTCTTCTTCTCTTTGTTTCTTCATTTCTTCTTCTTTTCATTTCTTCATTTCTTAATTTCTTAATTTCTTCATCTTCTCATCCGTTCGTTTCTTCTCGTCGCATCTTCATCCTTTCCTTCCTTCATCTTCTCATCTTTCCATATCTTCATCTCGTCATCTCTTCACCTCTATTTCTCTTAATCTGCTCATCTCTTCTCCTCTTCCTTTTATCTTATCTTCATCTCTTCCGTCCATCACTCCATCAACTCACTTGAGACATTCTTAGCTTCTCCATCTGCCCACGCAAGGCAACTCCTCAACCTCTTGCCACAGCAGCTATCGTCATCCCTCCGCCCATTGCCCTGAATCACCTAGCAAAGTCTGTCTTCTCATCCGCTAGAAGCAGCCGATCCATAGTGCTATTCCAATCAGCCGCTGACCGCATCGCATTCTGTTTTACATCAGTCGTCTGCTTTTTCAGCGGCTGACAGCGAGCATGTTGTTTTTCTAATCAGCCGCTGACTATAGCCTTTTACGCGGTTATCAGCCGCTAAAGCGGTCTGCCCGGTCAGCCTCTGGAGACAGCAGCTGCGGCTGCATTCATCTATCAATTCAGCCGCTGGACGTAGCAGCTAAGATCAGAGATAAAAGCATCGTCGTGCGCTAATGGCCGCCGCACAGCTACTGATAACTCGACGTTTTTAAATGGAGAAGAGCGTTTGGGCATGCTGTCAACCCCCCACGGTGACGATAAGTCGTCTCTGCAACTAGGAGACGGCGAGGATGGTCTGAACCTGTATGGGATCTCGGCGGACCTTGATAGTAATTCCCACCTGGCGCTGTCCGTCCGTGGCTCTGGGACGGGGGACGGTTGAGGGGCCCGGGGCGGGGGGCCGTCGGTGGAAATTTCGACCAAATGTAGATGCTCATGAGTCGTTTTAAACGAAGATTAGAGATGAAGGATAGATGTAATGCAGCTGTCACAGACGCTCGTGCGCAGATGCAGACAGACAGACAGACAGACAGACAGACACTCACTCACTCACTCACTCACTCACTCCAGTGAGGTTGTAAGTTAATGCAGTTGGAGGCGAAATGTAGGCTACAAAATTATTAATAAATTAGTATCTTCTAATAAAGAATGTTACCTACACTCTCCGTCCTCGTTTGCATAACCGTGAGATCCCCATGCTGACGCATTAACCGATGTTGCTTTATTACGCATAATATGTTATTTAATTGATTTTATTGCTGATCTTTCTTCTTACTTTAACATTACTCTCACAGACGCTAGATGTATGTTTTATGGAATATATTGATTTTTGTGATTTTTGTGATTTTTGTGATTTCTGTGATTTTTTTATTTATCTGATTTTGTGATTTAATACTCTTATTTTGTTCTTTTCTAAAAAGGTCTTGGTCGGCTTTTTTACAGAGTTCCTCAAAAGTAGTGAAAGATAAGCATAAAGATATATTGTAATTGTAATTGTAATCGAACATTTATATAGCGCTGTTCAGAAATCAGCAGCGCTCTCGACCTTGAGACTGCAATGGCATATATATAATAATTATATACGAGTATAGTCCATTAATTACCATGTCTCACCTCATCAAAGCTACGATGAGTGATGTCACTATATATATATATATATACAGGGTGCGGCAAAATAAAGTAATCCTCTGCAGTGTGTTGCAAATTCTGTAGCAACCGCTTAGAATTTTTATATAAAACTTGGTAATGATATTGTCTGTTCACATCTACATATAACTTCCAAATGTTATTTAACAATCTTGAAATATGACAAAGTTATGTTATTTCAAACACGACACCCCCACGATTTTACATGGTTAAAAATAGTTACTTTGTAAAGAAACAAGAAAAATAAATGGTACAACTTGAAATATTTTTACAACAAAGCTTTACGAATTGCACTTTCAATTTTACATTAAGTGTTCAAAGTGTCCACCATTGGCCTGCACGCATGCCTTCAGCCGTTTGGTAAAGTTCTTGATGGCCTTGTTGATCGGCGCCTGTGGCATATCGTCCCATATTGACTGCAAAGCGGCTTTCAACTCGGCGATTGTCTTTGGCTTCGGCTGGAGTTTGTGATACCTTTCCAGCATGGCTCCCCACACGTGATAGTCAAGGGGGTTGAGATCTGGGGAATTTGGTGGCCACTGGTCCTTCTCAATGATCTCAGGACAGTTTGCGTGCAGCCACTCCTGCGTGACACGTGGAGCGCCGTCCTGCTGGAAAATGAACCCGACTGGCATCAACTGGTTGCAGTCCTCAATGAGCTGCGGAAGCAGTCGACGAAGGTAATACTGAGCGTTAACTTTCGTTTTCTCGTCGATGAAGTGGAGCCGACCTTTACCCCCAAAGCAGACCCCAGCAGACACCAAGGGCGTAACTTTGCCCCAGAAAGTGGTGGTGACTAATCCCCTCCTCCTAATTTTTAACGTACTACTGGAACGCTAGCTAAGCGCAGGACACCAGCTTATTCACAAGCGCTGCGTTAAGTCAGAGGGTTGTCCAGAGAGTGTTCGATGGTGTTCCAAGTCCAGTTACGAAGGAGACAAGAGACTCTAGCAGCGTCGAAGCCTCAGAGACTCGCTACGCATTGTCCGGCTGCTATATACTGCGGCTTTTAAATGAATGAAACTAAATGACCAGCTAGCCCATTAGGTTACCACTGGACTTCCAATAATTATAATCGACGTTCTGTTCTGTTCTGTTCTCAGCCATCCTCGTTTCGAGGGTCGGCCGCATCATGAATAATATTCCTCCAGCGTCTCCTGTCTTCCGTCAGTCTTATCAATTCCTCCATTGTCAATCCAGTCCATTCCTTTATGTTGCTCAACCAGTTTGTTCTCGGTCTTCCTCTTTTCCGATTTCCCGGCATTGTGCCCTGCATGATGTCTTTCTCCAAGCATATTCCCTCTCTTCTCATGATGTGTCCGAAGTAACTAAGTTTTCTTTCTCTTACCGTCTTCAGGAGACTCCTCTCCACTCCTGCTTCCTCCAGCACCCATTCATTTTTCCGCATTTCCGTCCAAGATATATTCATGATCAATCTCAGACACTTCATCTCGAATGCCTCTATTCTTCTCTCCTCCTCCTTCCTCAGTGTCCAACTTTCACAACCATATATAGCCACCGGCCAAACCAGTGCTCTCCATAACTTTATCTTTGTTGTTGTTGTTATGTCATGGCTCTTCCATATCTTTTTAAGGTCTGTAGCCACTGCATACCCCTTTGCCAATCGTACTCGGATCTCTGCACCGCAATCACTGTCTTCGTTGATCGTTGAACCCAAATATGTAAATCTGTCCACCTGCTCCAGTTCCTCCTGATTAATCCTGACTGTACATTTGGTTTCCGTTGTTGTCATAACCTTCGTCTTTCCTATATTAATCTGCATTCCATATTTCTTTCCTATCCTGTCCAGTCTGTCTATCAACATTTGCAATTCTTCTTCCGAGCTTGTTAGTAGTACGATGTCATCGGCGTATTGTAGGTTTGTCAGCCTTCTTCCTCCTACCTGGACTCCTCCATCATACCCTTCTAACGCTTCTCTCATCACTCTTTCCGCTAAGATGTTGAACAAGCTTGGTGACAAAACGCATCCCTGTCTCACTCCGCGTCTAACTCTGAATTCCTTCGATAGAGTTCCTGCCACTTTGACTCTTGCTTTTTGTTTCCTATACAGCTTTGTTAACAAATTTATTATATGCCCTGGGAACCCCATTTCAATCATTGTCGTCCAAAGCGTTTCATGAGCTATTGAGTCGAAAGCTTTTTTGAAATCTACGAAGCACATGAAAAGGGGTTGTTGATGTTCGTTTGCTTTTTGCATAATAATTCGCAGGTTCGTGATCTGATCCCTAGTACCTCTGGCCTTCCTAAAACCGGCCTGTTCCTCTGCCACCTCCGACTCCGTCTGGTTCCTTATTCTCTCCAGAATAATCCTTAAGATAATTTTGCTTGCATGCGCAACCAGAGCCACAGTTCTGTGGTTCGAACATTGTCTAGCATCTCCTTTCTTTGGTATAGGAACAAAAATAGACTCTGTCCAATCGTCTGGCCATTCCCCATCCTCCCATAACGCTGTGCAGATGTAATGCATTTTTTCTAAAATCTTCTCTCCCCCGTATTTAAACAGCTCTGCCGGCACTCCGTCAGGACCTGCCGTTTTGCCGCTAGCAATCTGTCTTATTGCTCTTACCACCTCTGATCTTAAGGGCGGTGGCTCTCGTTCGTATCCCGTTATGTGTTCCCTGCCTTCTATATCATTGTATAACTCTTCACAGTATTGCTTCCATCTTTCAGCTATACCTTCCTTATCGGATATAAACTCTCCGTTTTCAGCTTGTACCGATTGTAGTTTAGGTTGAAATTTGTTCGTTATGGATTTGACTGCTCTATATAAGTATCTGCTGTTGCCCCTCTTATTCTCTTCTTCAACCTTTCCACACATATCCTCTATTTGCTTTTGTTTATCCCTCCTTAAAAGTCTTTGTACTTCTGCTTTCCTTTCTTTATATTCCTCTCTATCTCTCTGCTTCGCTTCTCGCTTCTTTATAATGAGATTGTGTGTTTCTTCAGTAATCCAGGGTTTCCCCTTGTCTTTCTTCTTGTATCCCACAATTTCTTCCGCTGCTGTAAGTAGAACCTTTTTTGTTTCTTTCCATACTTCATTTGGTGATCTTTCCTCTGCCACCCCTTCTAAAGCATTGAATCTATTTGTTACTTCCACTTCGTAGGCGAGGCCTTTATACCCTTGAAGTTCCTCAACGTTCAGCCTTTTTATTACCTCTTCTTTCTTTTGCCTTCCTAGTCTTATCTTCAACGATGCCACCAGCAAATTGTGATCCGTATCACAGTCGGCCCCTGGGTAAGTCCTACAGTTACTAATACATGTCCTCCACTTCCGCTGTATTCCGATGTAATCAATCTGATTCTTTGTTGCCCCATCTGGAGATGTCCAGGTACTCAGTCTCCTCGGGTGTTGTTTGAACCATGTGTTAGCCAATGTCAACTCCTGTTCCATACAGAAGTCAATCAACCTTTCCCCTCTGCTGTTTATCTGACCGAGTCCTTCTTTTCCAGTCACTGGTGGTATGCTCATATCCCCCACTTTAGCGTTGAAATCCCCCATTAGTAATGTGATGTCCCTTTTCGGAATGCTTTTTACTGTCCCTTCCAGTTTCTGGTAGAACTCCTCTATTACGTCCTCTTCTTTATCCGCTGTTGGTGCATACACCTGAATCAAACTGATGCACTTTGGTTTTGCCTTTACCCTTATCACCAAAATCCTGCTATTCACTGCCTCATATCCTACTATGGCCGTAGTGTTCCTCTTGTGTATCCATACTCCCACTCCTCCGTGCCCCTGATTCTCTTCTCCTGAGTATACTATCATATGTCCCTCCGCCGTGATGAAGTGTCCTCTTCCAGCCCATCTTACCTCCGCCAATCCACATATATCCATCCTCAATCTCTCCATTTCTCTACCCAACACGTGTGTTTTTCCTAGTTGTAACATACTCCTGACGTTCCATGTGCCCACTCTCAGCCTCTTCCTAAGTTGTATTGCTGTCGTGTCTATACTTCCATGAATCCCTTCCGCTATTGTCTTGGCCGTTGTTCCTGCTCTTCCTGTTCCCGTTGCTGCTGTTACTCCCGCTGCCGATTCTGTTGTTCTTCCAGTCGCCGACTTTCCGACCCTGTCCTGGTTGCCCAACAGGGGACGCGGACCTTGTGTAACCGGGCGACGTCCGAGCCGGCATGATTTATCTTTGGATTCCATTTTTCATGATGCTGTTTGGAGATGGTAAGATGGTAGGTTCCCCAGTTCCTTTCCATCTCGCAGTATGGAGGCCATGCTCCGGATTTACCAGACATGCCCTCCATTGATATGGACTTGCCGTTGTCCTTCTACTGGATCCTCCGTCAAGTCCACTGAAGTCTCGCTGCTGCCCGAGACCTGCCGCTCACGTTGGCCAATCTTTTTCAGGGTTCCTGCTGAGCCTGTCCAACACGCGTAGCGCCCTAGGTGGTACTTCGGTCGAAACCTTCACCACTGTTGGCATAGCCCCAGCAGGCCATCCCCTACTTGATTGTTCACCCCCTCACCACGATGAGGTGTGAGTCGGGCTTTGAGGCTTAATCGACGTTATGGTACCAATAATCATTATCAAAGCTAATTGGTTATCCCCTAGTTTTGGTTGGTAAAATATTTTGTTTTCGGTGCCGTACTTGACGCTGGTAAGTAGCCTAAGCAATCTAAGTAGTCTACTAATGTCCATGATAATTGTCATCAATCCAGCTTCCATATAGGCCTACGAGAAATTGTTTTCATCAATCGAACTTCTGTTAAAGCAAGAATTATTGTCATCAATCAAACTTCTATTTAGCCAAGAATTTTTCATCAATCCAACTTCTCCTTTAGGCAAGAATTATTTTCGTCACTCCCACTTCTATTTAAGCGAAAAATACTTCATCGATCCAGCTTTTGTTTAAGCAAAGACTTAGATTAATCAATCCAACCTCTATTTACGGGGACAATTATTTTCATCAATCCAACTTCTATTTAAACAAAGAATTAGTTTCTCAATCCAAGTTCCATGTAGGATAACAATTATATATTTTCATCGATCCAGCTTCCATTTTGAATTGACAATATAAAATAATTTACTACGGTTTTACCCGCTTAATGACCACGTAGACTGCAGTTAGAGCTTACAGCCTACCACCGAAACATAATACATTACATGCACATTTATAGCCTTTCACGGTCTCTTTACAATGAATCGATCCAGTTTTCCATATGAATTTGATAATAATTTTTACCTTCTTTTAGAAACAAAATTCACGTCGTCACCAAATTATGAAACCAAACATATGTAAGTAAGTTAGTAAGGTAGTGTGGAGACACTGTGGAGGCCTCTGTCAGCATTGCCGCCATTGCGATGTTAAGTATTCATGATAGCCTAGACGGTAGACAGCCAAATGCTTTAATGTTAAAAAATATATTTTATTGCAGGACCAAAAAGTGGTGGTGACTATCACCACCACTTTTAAAAGTGGTGGTGACCGGACACCACCGTCACAATAGAAAGTTACGCCTATGGCAGACACCATAATGTGTTTTGCAAACTTTTCCCTCTGGACCAGCAAGCGACTTGGCCTGACATCGACCTTCTTTCCTCTTGACCACACGCGGTTGTTCTGGTTGCTGACAGGTGGGTTGAGGTAAAAGTTTTTCTCATCCGTGAAGAACACGCGTTTGGTATCACGAACTTTGAACCGACGTAGCAGGGTAGTGGCGCGTTCCAGTACGGTTCCACGACAACTCGTCGAACGACATTTCGTCTACGACACTTCGTCTACGGACATTTCGTCGAACGACATTTCGTCTACAAAGTTATTTGATATTGTCACTTTGAAATGGAAGCCGGATTGATGAAAAAACTGTTTCCCTAAATGGAAGAGGGATTGATGAAAACATTCCTGTGTTGAAATAGAAGCGGGGAGTGATCGAAATAATTTTTACCGTAAATAGAAGCTGGATACCAAGCTAGACGCATGGATGAAACTAAGTTTCCGTTCAACAAAAGCTGGATTGATGAAAATTATCTTTTCAGTAATTAGAAGCTGGATTCCTGAGAATATATAGCACGTTTTAGCGAAACTATAAGAGAGCGGCCTCTGTTGATTAGCCGTTATGGATACAGAAACACTAGTAGACGAAATGTCGTTCGACGAAATGTCCGTAGACGAAGTGTCGTAGACGAAATGTCGTTCGACGAATTGTCGTGACACCTTCCAGTACAACCAATAACGCAACCGTAAAATTTGCACGTTATAAAGCGTGGGCTTGTCTCTGTTCAAATAGCATAACTTAGTCAATGGTTGTGATAATATAATGTAATTTGGCAATTGTACGTAGATATGAATGACCAATGGCCGTGTAAATCTATATTATAAGTCTTACTCTGTTTACGTTGTCCTCCCGTTTGTATGTATGTTTGTATGTTTGTTTTTATGTATGTCCGTCATCTAAAGGCTCCGAAACGGAACGCTTTAGCGATTTACAAAATTTTACACAACATTATTACGCCGCCGCCGCGTCTCCGTCAACGCGACTATTTTCAGCTCGCAATTTTATTTAAACGCCGATTTATGGACATTTTAAATTTACAACTTTTTCGCTATCTTATAATAGCAGCCGTAGTATGGCCATTTGTCCACGTCACGCATGCTAAAATTAATATGCAATGTTACGTCACGCGGAGGATTTAGGTCAACGCTCTGATTCGCAACCAATCACGATGACCGTTGATTTCAAATCAGAAGTGGTAACGCCCACGGCAGAATTTCAATGCAACACTAGAGATACGAAATTTTTAACGAACGTTTTCATTTGAATTTATATAGATCTCAACCCAACTTTATATCAACTCAAAATTTACTTTAAATTCCGATATTTGGACATTTTAAGTTCGATGTGATCAACTGATCATAGTTTCAATGCAATTGAATTCGATGCTATGCAGGAATATATATTGCATAGAGTTGTATTTAAACAATTTCAAGCCAGCGCGTAAATTCGCCTGAGGGACACACGAAAAATTTGCACATCGTTAAATTCAAATTCACGGGCGCTGACGAAGATATCGTTCAATTCAAATACACGGGCACTGAGGAAAACCCGGGCGAACGCCGGGTAAAAACGTCTAGTTTTCTTATAAAAATCCAACTTCGTTCTTGAGATATCAACCAAACACTGCAGGGGATTACTTTATTTTGCCGCACCCTGTATATATATATATATATATATATATATATATATATATATATATATATATATATATATATATATATATATATATATATATAATGCACATTAATACATTTATTATTTATATATATATGACATGCATAAAGATATATATACGCGTAGTCCATTGCGTTGCGTCATCTCAGCAAAGCTCCAATGACGTCACAAACAACTCGCAGTTTTAAGTAAAGGATTTTGGGAAAGTCACTTCTCAAACGAAGACTTTTCTTTAACTCATTCTACTTCAACTCTTTCTAAGCAACTGGATTCCCCTTCGGACAAGGTAGGTCTGATTTCGTATCGTTAAGGTGCAATAAATGGAGAAAAAAATCAAACACTTTACGCTGTATAAGCAGGGCTTCTTCTGATTTGAAAATAGCAGGCGATTTGAAAATCGATCGCGCTGGATTGAGTAGGCGATCGATGCGCGGTCGACCTCGGAACCTTTTGTGTACAGCGTATATTATGTATCGTAGCCTATTCGGGCAGCATTTAGTATCGGGGTGTGTAAGTTTACTAGCGTCGGACGGTATCTTTTGGCTGCGCGGAAGATACGACGTTTTCTAAAGACGACACAAACCCTAACGCTGACCCTAACCGACCCTCACGACGCCTAACCTTACCCTAACCGACTCTTGGAACGCCTAAAATTACGGGAGACAATACACGCACCTCGAAACTAAATGCTTGCCCACTTATTTACCGTCGATATGCCTCCTCTGCTCGTTGATGCAATATTGAATCGATCCTAGCCTGGACTTTCACAAGTAATGTAAATTAGATAAATAAAATAGTGTTTTGGCTCCAGGTTCCTCTTGGAGTCTAACTCATCGAGCGCGATCGATTTACCGATCGACCAGACCTTTGCTAGGCAATCGATCAAGGAGATCGATCGATCAATCGCCTCGAATGAGATGAGAAGCTCTGACTATAAGTGGCTAAATTAATATGGCATCGTTGCGTTCAATGTGTCCAGCTTGAAATAATGACGTGGGTGCAAAGACTATGAGCCAGAGTGCATGTGGGGGCAGTGTGGAACAAGACAGATAATGATGGAGAGTTTCAAAAGCTTTATTTTAAAAGCTTTTCAGTTATTGCCTTTACATAGCGAGCTATGGACCTCAGCATAGGCGAACTAAAATATTGTCTTCAATATATTGTGAAAATTTCCTTCTTGGTCTAGGGGGCTCAGTTTCGACAATGTTTCGACTTTTTCATACAACAAAGAAAATATAAAACGACAGTTTGAGGCAGCGTTCAAGGGGTTTAGTCAAGACAGCCTTCAGTTAGTAATTTTGCGATTGTGAGATTGCACATGCAGAGTAGGCCTACACCAACTGAAGACATTTGACGCAGTATATAGTTGGATGACACGAACTGATTGATTACGAGGTGCATGCAAGTTATGCGACAGTAGGCTCATCAGTCACTCTAGGCTTGCCTAGCTTGCTTAGAGTAACACAGGGAGGAAATCCGATCGACGTATTCGCTGATCGCAGATTCGGAACCGACCTGGGCTGATGAACCAAAGTCCTCCGTGCCCACCTTCACGTGGTGCAGACTGTTAGTACCCTCCCTTAAATGGGTAGGAGAACGAACGGGCACGGCAGGCAAAACCAGGGGAAGGCAATGGCTAACCACCCCTGTTAACATGCCAAGAAAACCTTTATGAATCAAGCTAATTCAAACAAAGTAGTAGTCGCAGATGGTGAGACTCCCAGGCCGGAGTGCGACTGACGAGATACATGAAACAACTGGAATGAATTTGGCAGAACTGAGAGATGCGACGGCGGACAGAAGGAAATGGAGAGACTTGATCATGATGGTCGCTAGAGTTCAAAGAACTGACAGCACAAGCAAACAAGCAAGGCGTATACACGAAGAGCTGAACTAGGTATGTCGAACCAGTGTTTGGGACGATGCAGGAGTCGGCCATGTGCCGTGATCAGCGGTTTCAAAAGAGCCAGATGGGTTAAGGAGAATAAGAACAGTTGCTTTTCAGTTTTTCATTTATCTATAGGAAAGTTATTAAGGGTATGCGAGCGATAACAGTTACTAACACGATTTCAACGGAATGGTATTTATGGGTAAGCAGATCGAAGGGAGGGTACTTGTCGGTTAATTCACCGGAATTAATTTTTTCAATGGTAATGACTTGCCCACGTAAAATTAATTCACCGGATTTAATATTTGCAATGGTATGAATATTTGCAATGGTAATGACTTGCCCACGTAAAATAGATGTCTGTACTTTCAAGCACAATTAAGCTGACGACCCTGACCCTAACCGACCCTCACGTTAATATAATGACGACCCTAACCCTAACCCTGACCCTAACCGACCCTCACGTTAATATATTGACGATACTAACCCTGACCCTAAACGAACCTCACGTTAATATAATGACGACACTAACCCTAACCCTGACCCTAAACGACCCTCACGTTAATATAATGACCACACTAACCCTAACCCTGACCCTAAACGACCCTCACGACTTCAAGTTTTAGAGTTCATAATATTATAGGTTACGTTGAGGTGTTACACGCCGTGAGGGTCAGTTAGGGTCAGGGTTAGGGTTAGTGTCGTCCATGCTTTCTGATGACGAAATGGTGCTTAAAAGCAAAGAAACGCGTAGAAATTTATTCCGGTGCATGAACAGGCAAGGTATAGACGCAAGAATTAAATCCGGTGAATTAACCGACAAGGTACAGGAAAAAATTAATTCCGGTGAATTAACCGATAAGTACCGAAGGGAGCGTATACCAGCTGTATACCTTATCAACGATAACAATTTTAATTTCAAGTGTATCATTTAGATATTGAGCGGTGTTGAACGATGTTGACATCGTTATTTCTTACAGATGAAGTTCTTCGCCATTTTGCTCTGCATTGCCATTAGCTCTGTGTTTGGTGAACTGCAACGGCCCGGATTTGGGAAGGAGAAATTGGAAGTTACCGAGGATGTTGACAAAGCTCGTTCTCCTATTTCTGTCGACGATGGCAGGAAACCTTATAGCTCAGATGAAAGTCTCCGAGGAAAATATGCCAAAGGCAATTCTTTCGATCAGATTGCTGCCAACACCAAAGATGCTGATTCAGTTGAGAAGAAAACTTCGAGAAGTCTCTCGCCCAGCATCGATACCTCGACTGTGAAACCAAGTTCTTCTAAGGCGATAAAGAAGAATTTGGAGATTATGCATTTAGGGAAACCTGCAAAAGATTTCAAGGAGTTGCGAGAAATTACTCGCCGTAACAGCACAGAATCTAAAACGTTAAAGGAAATTTCCGTTAATTTCTTGAAGATGTTGCTTATGAGCACGGATGCGGTAAGTCATATGGAGACAAACCTTGAGAGCAATTCAAGAGAGTTTCTTCGCAGAAAAAGAATGGCTGAGGTGGAAGATCCAACTAATCTAGTTGAAAGCTATAAGATGTATAAGAAAGTTCGTGAAAAGCTTCCCGAACAACTGAGAATGAAAACGCGGAAAACTGATACCGCTGAGGAAAAGATACTGAATAGCTACGCGACATCCAACGGCGATACGAGCAATCTTATTGCCAATTACAATTCAGCAAAATCGGCGGAGAGGGAACAACTGAAAGTGGACGCATCGGGGTCTGGAGCAACCGAGGTGATCGACAATTACAAGGCGCTGAGAAAGGGTAAGCCATGGAATTACATAAAATTACGAGGAAAGTTGGAGGGATTTTTTGGAAAGCCTTCGCCTTCTTTAACGGAATATGAAACCTTAAAGCAAGACGAAGTGGCATCGATTGATAGTTTTCTCGGCGGATCGAGCAACACTGGAAGCGAAAGGGCCAAAACTGTAGAGCCCCAAGAGAAAGAAAAGCCGGCAGAGGAAAAGGCCACAAATGTACAACAGCCCCAAGAGAAAGAAAAGCCAACAGAGGAAAAGGCCACAAATGTACAACAGCCCCAAGAGAAAGAAGCACCATCAGGCGAAACGGACGACTGGCTGAGCAACGAACGGGTGGAGTTCACACCGGTCAGAGCGATAAAATATCTTGAGGATTACACAACAATCCAGGACAGCGAGTTGTCTAATACTTGGATTGATACCCATAAAGATATCGATGAAACGAATTATAACGGTTCGCATGATCTTATGAAAAGTATGCTGATATATCAAGAATATCTAAACTTCTTAAATCGGGAGTTACGTTATCCAATTATATATTCAGATGAATGCGAATCCGCATTACTTTCTTATTCCGCAGACTCCGGCAAATTTCGGAATGCTTATCTTAGTTATTACTATTATTATAGAAGACAAGAGATTATGGCACTGAAAGCATACTTGGCATCGAAACCAGAGAATATCAGAGAAAGGATTCTTCTAGTTTACAAGTGTATAAGAAAAGGCAAACCATGGTATTGGATGAAGGATGGATATAAAACCAGTAAATTTTTCAACGAAACTGTACCAGAGCCAGCAATGGATAAGTATTTAGCCGTAAAGAAAGAAGAACTTTACACAGACCAATATCTTGATGGATCAATGACGGTAGGAATCCCAGCTCCCGCCAAAGATGGAAACATGAAAGTTGAGATAATCCAACTGGCATCGAGTCAAATTGAAAGAGGGAAAGCCAACAGGAAGCTACAGGCAGAAGTTGCACAAGTAGCCCGAGCTGAAGAAGACGAAAAGTCCGATAAGATGGAGCGAGGAGAGAGAGCCAAAGAAACGGAAACAGTTGAAGTTGAATATGACGCCTACAGAGAAAACGTTGAAAACATCGTCGCTACATCTGATGACGCTAAAGAAGATGTTGAAGTTCATGGAAGTCCTGATAACGTCACGTCTGCTGATGTTAGGAACACAGAGACTACCACGGACACAAGTAAGTACACATACATGGATACAGGAACATACATAGACACAAAGATATATACAGTACATAGCACACATACTTGCATATTATAAAGTAATTACTACTTGCATACGTACGCCACATATTAACAACCGAAATACAGGCCACCAGACTGACCAGAGTCTGGTGGCCCGTTGACCTATTGACCTCTACATCAACTCTGTGTTTTATTGTTTTAAAACTGTACTAATTTTTATGTTGAGGAGTTAGTTAACGGTTATTCAATTCGATTCAAAGAACGGCTGACATTCCAAAATGGCTCCCAGTTAATCAATCAACAAATAGATCGATCCGTCCATTAATTTATCCATTTCTCCATTAATCAATATGTTATGGATCCATCTGTTTCCATTCAACCAGCCGTCATTCCCTGCATCCGTTAATCCGTACATTAATCATCTTAGCCATTCACAAATGAAGCATGACCATATTGTTGGGCGCCCCACTTCCTACCTCAGCAGCCGCCATATCCTGTGTGATATCTCACTGCTCGGAATTGTCGTTAGCTATCCCAAGGTTGCAGATCATTGCCAAACACGATGCCCTTACATTACAGAGAGGCTCATTCAGATCGCCACGGATGCTGCACACTTTACAATAGCGTCCAAATCTTGACCATCTTGCTGGTCCTCAATGTTTCTTTGTCTGACAGTCAGTGGCTCCAGGCTTCTTTCCTAGTCACACCTGGTGGACTTGGCATAACGTCGGTTATCCTCGCTTGCGCGTCCTGCCTTCTTGGCTTCCGTTCCACTCACTCATGATCTCCAATCCTCCTTGCTTAATAGTAATTCGAAAAACTCCCTTGAGTATTAATTTTTCTTATTTTGTTTTTGTTAAACAGAAATCAATTATAACAGCCACCTACTGAGATTTGCGATATTGTTCGCAATGGTCATGCAAGTGATAATAGCCATTCTGTAAGTGTGAATATATTGTTTTCATTCGTCAGTTCAATTATAATTAATATATGACTTGTAATGTTCTTACGATGAAACTCAACATTATGGTTTACGTTTACAATTTCAGTTTACTGACAAGCATTTCTTGCAGTTAAAAGCAATAGTTGTTTATACTAAAGGACAAACATTGAAGTGGGTAATTTGTAGTTGAACCGGTTGTTTTTCTTTAAAATGAAGCATATGGATTCTTGTTTTAGTGACTTATTTTCTAAATTTCATTTGTTCAGAAAGATATGAAACTGATTACATAATATCGACGTTCATGAGAATTTGACAGTAAGGTGCAAACATAAACTGAAGCGAAAATGTAAACGATGTTGTGACGAATATTTCTATTTTGCACAGAATCCTAGCACCGCAGAGGGATAAATTAGTCGAATGGTGTAAGAGTAAGAACGAAACAGAATCTGGTCCAGGAGAAACGGTAAGTCAATTGGCCATCTGCTGCTCAGTAAGAATTACTTGTTGATCGAAGAATATGCATAATCAGTGAGCTATTCTATTTGTACACAGAACTAATACATCTCAATGAAACCAATACTTGGTACGAATTGCAGTTCTTTCCTCACTAAAAGAGGCAGAGCATGTGCGTTCTTTAACACAGTCATAATATATTTGCCTCAATGCAACCAGTAATCGCTGCCTAATCATGAGTATGCACCAGAGATGGGTAACTAATGGATTAGATGCTAATCGATTAGCTAATCGATTAGACAAACAGCTAATTCTAATTCTAATCGATTAGCTGTCATCTGAAGCTAATTCTAATTCTAATTGATTAGCAATTGCAGCTAATTGCTAATCGAAAATCGATTAGCTGATCGATTAGCTGTCTGAAAATTAAGCGTTCATTAAGAATGAGTTTAGTAGTATTGAGTTTGAAGAATATACTTACTTACTTACTTATCTGAAGGCTGTTTCAAACTTTAATTATCTGGTCATGGCTCTATGTCCATTCTGCTCATGTAACACTGAATAATTTTCACGTTTTCATGTTCTTCGTCTCAGCTGCCATGGAACTTGTATTTAGTTCTGCTGGCTACGTCGTAAACGCTAGGCGCAATAGGCTAAGTGATGCACTAATTCAAGATATGATAATTGCAAAATGCAATAGTGAGCTTATGCAGTAGCAATGTCAATAACTGCAGCATGTACTGACCGATGTGGTGTTGCCTGCCGGTATGTGGACTGTTCTCACATATAGCAGTTGTGCAGCATTAGGTACTGTAATAAGCTACAGATTTAGGCATTGTAATAGGCTGCAGCTTTATGTATTTTAATAGGCTACAGCAACTGGCTGTATTAACTTGTTGTGCTTTGATTAAAATTTGACAAATTCATGAAGGAAATAATTATATACACTGTATCAAACTATCGATATCTAATTCTAATTGCTAATCGATTAGCTGCTGATAATTCTAATTCTAATCGATTAGCTAGAAGCTTTTGCTAATTCTAATTCTAATCGATTAGCAAATTTGAGGAGCTAATTCTAATTCTAATCGATTAGCAATTCTAGCTAATCGTATCCATCTCTGGTATGCACCACATGCATGTATGTATGTATGTATGTATGTATGTATGTATGTATGTATGTATGTACGTATGTATGTATGTATGTATGTATGTATGTATGTATGTATGTATGTACTCCTACTTGGGACGTAGTTTTGTACTAATGATGTCTTATTTCTCTTATACCTTCATAACACCTGCTAGGTCTGCTCACTGATGTCTCTTCGTTTTCTCCTCTTTCAAGGATGGAGTGATGTACATAGATAGTTATTCGTTATTATACAGCAACGATTGATTCTTGTTTGTTATTTAAGGCTTAGTCCTGCTGTTATTTTCTCATTTTTGAGCACACGTGATATTTGCACATTAATGTTTTTTCATTTCTTTTTTTCTCCTGGGTTAAGTTGAATCTAGACTTCGGGATTATTGGTAGATCCTGTGTGTTTTTTGTGGTCTTTTCTCTCGTTTTTTTTAGTTTGAATATAGCCCAGTCTGTGGCTGTTCTAGACCTCTGCTGTGTGTGTGCACGCTCGAGTTAGGACAGGTGGACGTAGCTCTAATCTGTTTAGGATGTTCTAAGAAATGTCATCCTACTTGTACAAGCAACATAACTGAAGTTACCTCACAAAACACTTGGTACTGTAGGGAGTGTCTAATAAATCCAATGAAAGATACCCCATGTGGTGTAGAGATATTTGAGACCCTAGCATTGAGGGAGAATGAACCAATTAGGCCAGGTCGACTGGAGATTATTAGGAAGGAAGGAACACATAAACCACTTTTAAACAATGTAGACCTGGATCCCGATGGTAATTACTATTCTGACCTAGCGATGGCCTCAGAATACTACAGCCCAACTCAACTGAACCATAGGCTTAAGGATGTTGCTCATCCTTTCCTGATTTTACATCTCAACTGTAGGAGCATTACTTATAAGATAAATGAAATACGGACTCTTCTTCACCAACTTTCTGTTAACATTTTGGCTGTTACTGAGACATGGCTTACTGAGCCAATGGTAGATACAATACATATACCTGGTTACCAAATCGTTCATAAGTGCAGAAGGGAGGGTAAAGGGGGTGGCACGGGTTTTTCAGAAGAGAGGGCATATAATTTTCTATTATGAATCTATCCTGTGCCGATAATTTCAACTTGTACGAAAGTATGTTTATAAGAATTTTAAGCACGAAATGTGCGGATATAGTAGTGGGTGTGCTTTGCAAACCTCCTGGTATTAAGTTAAGTGCATTTAATATGGAAATTGATGTCCTCTTAGCTACACTGACTACTAAATCAAATCCAAATAGAAAGATATTCATAACTGGCGACTTCAACATAGACCTGCTTGCAACCCATGATCATGTCCCCACCAACGATTTCATTAACTGTATACTCACTCACCACTTCCTGCCTCTAATACTACAACCAACTAGAATAACTGACACCACAGCATCACTGATAGACAATATATTCACCAACTCAAGTCGCTGCGTAATAGACTCTGCAATAATAACATCAGACATCTCTGACCATCTTCCTATAATAACTTGGCTTGACCTTGAATTAGACAATTCTCTTACGATAAAGACAATGAAACCAAAATTGGTAAGATACATATCAAAAGATTCAGTTACACACTTAAAAGATTCCTTAAGTACTGTTGACTGGACACCAGTCCAAGACTTGTGTGCTGAAAATAAAACTACCTTGTCCTACACTACATTCATGCAAATATTCAAATCTGCATATGATGAAGCCTGTCCAGTGTTACTCCAAAAAACATCTAAAAGGAACTCTCCGGTTCAACCATGGATGACCAAAGGACTCTTGATTTCAACGAAAAAAAGAAAAATTATATATTAGATACGTAAAAAACCCCACGACTCAGAACAAAATTATCTTTACTAACTATAGGAACAAATATAAGATACTGAGACTAAAAACTGAAGAATTGTACTACACAAACGAATTTATTAAATATAGCAACGACATTAAAAAAACTTGGAAGGTGATTAGAAAGATAGTCAAAACTGAAAGTAGAGATTCAATGATCAAGGAACTATCTATAGACGGGAAAATGACATCCAACCCGGAGCTGATGGCGGATAAATTCAACACCTACTTCACTGGATTAGCTGAAACCTTATCTGGGAAAATACCTCCGTCTGAAAAACCTTTAAAGATTACTTACCTGCGTCTTCACTAAACTCTTTTGTTCTACTTCCTACTTCAGCTCAGGAGTTAATGATATTAAATAAGTCTTTAAAAATTACCCACAGTTCTGGCATCGATGACATTAATCCATATATAGCGTCACAGGTTATGGATGTCTTATCTATCCCGCTAGCTAGTATTATAAACTCCTCACTAACAAATGGAGAGATCCCCCTAGAACTGAAAATGGCCAAAGTGACACCTATCTACAAACAGGGTGTTAAGACCGAGATATCTAACTATAGACCCATCTCAGTTCTCCCATTCATCTCTAAGTTATTTGAAAGAGTTATGTATGATCGCTTGTACTCATATATCAACCAGAAGAATCTCCTTTATGTAATGTAATGTAATGTAATGTAACATTTATATAGCGCCACTTTAGAGTCTCACAGAAGCGCTCAACACGTGGCCATCAAACAGCTGAAAAAGTGCGTCTTTAAGAGTCGAGAGAAAACCATGTAACCACATGCAGCATTAGTGGCACGCACAGATGGCGGAAGAGTATTCCAGATCCGTGGCGCCGCAATCGAGAAGTCCCGACGAGCACGTGTGGTGGTTCGAAACGAAGGTACAATCAAGTCATTTCGCGAGGCAGACCGGAGAGCCCGCCGACCAGTTTGAGTGCCAACTGGAAGGCACAGTTCAGCAATGTAGTCCGGAGCAGTGCCAGTCGTAGCCTTCCAAACCAGCGTAGCGATCTTGAATTTAACACGATCAGCAACTGGAAGCCAGTGTAGCTCACCCCGCATGTAGTCGGATATGTGTGAATATTTCGGCAGGTCAGCCAGAAGTCTGGCTGCTGCATTCTGAACGAGCTGAAGTTGACGAATGCGGAACTCAGGGAGGCCCAGAAGGACTCCATTACAGTAGTCAAGACGTGTGAGAACAAAAGAGTGTATTAGTACAGCCGCGGCGTTCAGCGAGAGCGTCCTCCGTATAACTCTGATCTGTTTGAGCTCGTAGTAACTTGTCCTTGAAATATGTGTCACATGATCAGCCATCGTAAGCCCACCATCAAGAAGCACCCCAAGATCCCTCACCACATCACAGGTCTGTCCACCAAGGGATGCTGATGCAAGGGCATCAATCCTACAACGTGAACGTCTTGTACCGAACCATATAAACTGTGATTTAGTCGGGTTGAGTCTAAGACGATTGGCAGACATCCAGTCATGCACCATCGCAAGTGCACAATGCATTTGTTGTGCGCACACCGCCGAGTCCTCAGGTCGACAGGACAAATAAAGTTGAAGGTCATCAGCAAACTGGTGAGATGTAGGACCCAGCGACGCCACAACATCATAGAGGTCAGCTGTGTAGAGAATGAACAGTAGTGGCCCCAGGACTGAGCCCTAAGGAACACCACAAACAACAGGCGCCCAGACAGACCTATCGTCTCCAATCTCTACCCTCATGGTCCGCCCCTCAAGATAGGAGCAGAACCAAGCCAATGCACGGCCTGAGATCCCGTATGATGCCGCAAGCCTTGTAAGCAGTATCTGGTGACCCACCGAATCGAAGACAGCACTCACGTCAAGAAGAGCCAGTAGTGTAACCCTGCCCGAATCTATAGCCTGATGGATGTCTGATAGAAGACGGACAAGGAGTGTCTCAGTGGAATGGCCATTGCGAAAGCCAGACTGATGTTTTGGCATCAGACCATTCTCTTCAAGATATCGGAGCAGCTGAACAGCAACCACTCTCTCAATCAGCTTTGACATGAATGTTAGGTTTGAGATGGGTCTGTAGCTAGACGTTAAGTTCAGATCAAGCCCTGCCTTCTTGAAGGCAGGTCTGACAATGGCACACTTCTGGCTGACCGGTAGTGCTGCCTCATCCAGCGAGGCATTGCAGATGGAGACAATGTACGGCAGTAGATCATCAATCACCTCAAGAAGCAGAAAGGTCGGAATAGGATCGAGCGAACAGCTCTTCGACGGCGAGGAACAGAGGATTTGACGTACTTCAGCTTCCGTTACACTCCTAAAAGAGTCCATGCATGACCGTGCTTTAGTGTACGTAGGCTGGGTCGATCCCTCAGTAGCTCTCCGAACTTCTCGGACTTTTTCATTGAGGTAGAGCAGGTAGTTTTCAGCACCAAAGGTCGGTGCAATAGTAGGCTCAGGTTTCCGTCCAAGAGTAGTAGAGAGGTCCCTCCAGAGACGGCGAGTGTTTCCCGAGTTGGAGGCGATGCGGTCTTCCCAGTATCGTCTTTCCTTTTCACGAAAACAGTCGTGCTTTTTCCTCAATGCTCCAATCCAGGCCCGACGATCATCATCTAGCAACGTTCTTCGAAAAAGCCTTTCTGCTTTCCGGACTTTACGACGCATTGCCCTGCACTCTCCATCAAACCAAGGCGTTAGCGGGCTGTTCCGAATGCGGACCTTCCTGGGAGGCAATAGGTCATTGACAATGGATGTGAGAGTGTTGTCGTATACCATTATTAACTCATCAATAGTAGCTTTCTGACGGGTCAACTCTAAGTCACAGAGCTGGCTGGCATGCAATCGACTTCGAAATTCATCACGGTCTAGCCTAGACCAGGATCTGATCGTTCTCCAACTGACTTCAGGTGCTCCACGTAGAAAAGGTAACTGGTAGGTAATGAGGCCATGGTCGGAAATGGCCGGTGGCTCAATGATCATGTTGGTCAACGCACAGTCGTCCCTGGTAACCACCAAATCAAGCCATCCCCCAGCTCGGTGCGTAGGCCCTCCAACATGTTGAAGAAGCCCACAGCTCACCAACATCTGCTTGATACCCAGGGTCCAAGGGCAGCGTTGATTCTCCATATGGACATTGAAGTCGCCAGTAACAAGCAGTTGCGTATTCCACGTTGCCACAACGCCCAACAGTGATGAAAGCTCCTCGATGAATACCGCAGACGGTGGTACAGATCCCGGTCGGTAGATCGCAACAACTGTGGTAGGACCCCGTCTAGTAGAAAAAGAGCAGATCAGAGACTCAAAAGTTTCAAGTTTCACACAGTACTCCACCCGTTTGACTGGGAGTTCCGCACGATGGATGATCGCTATGCCTCCGTGGCCAGGTCCAGGGCCCAGTGATCCATGGCTCCGTCGCGGGGCATCAATGACAGAATATCCCTCAGGAACCGACCGTCTTAAGGCAACATCGGTGTCAGCAAGATGCCATGTCTCAGTTAGCACTAGAATATCCAAGTCTCTCTCTTTGATTGTCTCAGCAACTGTTGTATATTTGTTTCCTAGTGACCTTACATTCCAGGTCCCAATCTTGAGGGCTGATCCACCAGTGTCCTCGTGAACAGGTTACGCAATGTTCTGTCTTGAGGAGGCCGGACACCAAATACGATGAGCAAATAACGACTTCCTCACTGAACGTGAAACCCGTAGATCCACAGCATTATGCACTCCAACATGGCTTTCAACCGGCTCATTCAACTTCGATGTCTTTGCTGGACATTCAGGACAAAATCTCAGAGGCAATGGATAATAACGAATATTCCTTAGGCATCTTCTTAGGTCTTGCCAAAGCTTTTGATACCGTGGATCACAGAATCCTCCTAGCAAAATTAGAACACTACGGTATCAGGAATCGAGCACTTGACTGGTTTAGGAGCTATTTAACTGATCGCCAACAACAGGTCCTATGTAATAACTGTCTGTCCAAACGCCTACCCATTAGTTATGGTGTTCCCCAAGGTTCCATACTAGGGCCCCTCTTGTTTATTATATTTATCAATGATCTTCCTAATTCTACGTCACTGCTACACTTTATCCTATTTGCTGACGACACAAATGTCTTCCTGTCTAATTCCTCATATGAGCAACTTTTTAGAACTGCAAATATTGAACTAAAATCAGTAAGCGACTGGTTTAGGGCCAATAAGCTCTCCTTAAATTTATCCAAATCAAACCTAATCCTATTTAGATCAAATAAAAAACAACCTCCACTAACTCCTAATGACTTGATCATTGATGATAAAACTATCCCCCAGGTCACTTCAACCAAATTTCTCGGAGTATACATAACATAACATAACATATTTTATTCAGCAACCAACTTAAAATACAGGTCGTAAGTACATGAAACTGTTTTCTAGATTTGTCGGTATGCCCAGGAGACCCAAAAGGGGCCGAAGGTCCCGCAAGCCAGGGCCACCTGAGACAAATTAGTTGACAGAAAGCATTACGGCCGACTATGATAATTCACAAACTAGGCAATATATTCTTAACTATCTTAACTAAGCAATTAGAAATTAAAGAAAATTAAAGAAAACTAAGAAAAATTAGAGATTATGCACATATGATGACATAGCCTGCACAGTGCACACTCCCTTTACGGTGACCAGGTCATCCCCTCTTATGAGTGTGTTAGGTTCCTCGTTGGATGTGGGTAGAAAGTTTACGTTTAAACAGCTGGAGGGAAGGTAGTGAACGAATATCGGGAGGAATACTGTTCCATGCTCTTGGACCTGCACATTTTATTGATACTAGTCTATTATTGGTACGAGCAAACGGGATGTAATATGGCTTGAAGTTTCTCGAGCGATCATGATTATCAGTGTTAGATTGAAAATAATTCCTATAGGTTGAGGGTAATTGGTTATGAGTATATCTATACATGAATATGCCAATTTGGACCTGCCTTATCTGGTCAGGTTTTAATATCTTCAGTCTCAGGAATTCAGTTATCGTATGAGCTCCATATGGGAGTTTTGCAATAAATCTGACTGCCCGTTTTTGGAGGACAACTAGTCTAGAGAGGTTGGACTTATATGCTGATGCCCAGACTATATTACAGTAAGTTATGTATGGATGTATAAGAGTGTAGTAGAGAGTGATTCGAGTCTGTGATGGGAGGATTCTGGATATACGTGTAAGTATTCCCAGGTTTTTAGCAATTTTTATAGAGATATTAAATATATGATCTTTCCAGGATAGGTGCTGATCCACATACACCCCAAGGAACTTAGAGGACTGAACTTGAGTAATATGGGTGCCCATAATACATAAGTTTGTATATGAGTTAGGAAGCGATTTTTTATATGATCTAAAAATAATAAAGTTAGTTTTATCTAAGTTGAGGGTTAGCTTATTCAGTTGGAACCAATCAGCTACTTTACTCAGTTCAGAGTTAGTATGATTAATTAGTGTTTCTATTGAGGAGTGAGAGTTAAAAATATTAGTATCATCAGCAAATAATATAAAAAATAGATCAGGAGAGACATTAGGTAGGTCATTTATGTATAAAATAAATAATAAAGGACCAAGGATGGAGCCTTGAGGTACACCATATTTAATTAGTTTCAAAGGAGACTTAGTACCGTTGCAGCTCACTAATTGCATTCTATTATCAAGGTAACTTTTGAACCAGTTTAGCTGGGTGTTGCGAATTCCATAAAGAGATAATTTTTTAAGTAAAATACCATGATCAATAGTATCAAAGGCTTTGGCCAGGTCTAGGAATATACCTATGGAGAATTCATTTTTATCCATTGCAGCAGAAATTTTATCTTGCATACTTAGAAGTGGCATGAATGTTGAATGGCCTGATTGGAATCCATGTTGGGAGGTAAAGAGAATATCAAATTTGGTTATATAATTATTAAGTCTTACGTGCATGGCCTTTTCAAAAAAATTTGAGAAGAAAGGAAGGACAGATATGGGTCGGTAGTTAGAAGCCTCATCTCTTGGTCCTTTTTTAAAGATTGGTACCACCTTTGCTATTTTTAGAGCTTGAGGAAATAGGCCAGTTTTAAAAGAGCAGTTAATAATTTCAGTTAGTGGTTGTATTATATTAGGAAGGCTTGTTAAGGCTATAGTTGGATCAATGTCATCAACTCCTTTTGCATGGGAAGGATGGATTGTATAACTTAATTGCATTAATTCATCATTAGTTATTTCAGTAAGGCCAAAGGAGTCTACTTTCGAGGGAGGCATATATTTTTCAATGTTAGAAGTTGAGTTTGGGATATTTATTGCTAGGGAATGGGCAATATTAGTAAAGTAGTTATTGAATTCGGTCGCAATTTTTATTGGGTCTGTGGAGGCAAGACCATTTATCTTTAATGATTTAATATCCCTATCTTCCTCATTGGATTTACCAATTAAATGTTTCAGGATTTTCCAAGTTTCCTTAAGGTTGTTGCTCTGTCTACAGAATTCTGCTGCATAATAATTCTTTTCAGCCTGTATCCTAATTGCTTTGAATTTGTTCCTATATGAAATAAAAGCCTTCTTGTTCTGGATATTTGGGTTTTTGATAAATTTTTGGTATAATTTGGATTTTTTCTTACAGGACTTAAGTAAGCCTTGGGACATCCAGGGATTTTTTGGCGAGTTCCTTCTAGAAGGTTTCTTTTGGCAAATTGGGAATGCTAATTCATATTTCTGTTTATATTCATGGAGAAAAGTATCGTATGCCCTGTTTGTATCTAAGCTATGGCAGGCATCAAGTACTGGTGACCAATTTATTTTTGAGATAGAATTTTGGAAAGCAGTAATGGATTCTGGGGTGGTTTTCCTAAATGAACGGGGTAGTGGTTTGTTAGAGTGCACTATCTCCTGTTCAAATTGGGCTAAAATAGGAAGGTGGTCTGATATGTCAGTAATAATAATTGTGGATTCAATCAGTTTATGCCAGGCATTAGTATAGATGTTATCTATTAGAGTTGAGGAGTACTCCGTTATTCTAGTTGGTTTGGTAATTATTGGGAGAAGATTGTGAGCTAACATACAATTGTACAGGCCCTCAGTTGGTTTGTGGTGATTAACTTTTAACAGGTCCGAGTTGAAGTCACCTATTAAAAATAACTCTTTTGATTTATTCTTTATTTTGGATAATATGTGGTCTATTTCTACCGTAAAATCGTCTAGGTTGTGGCCAGGGGTCTGTATATGACACCCATTATTGATGAACCTTGCTTATGGGGTAAACGAATAAATAGACCTTCAAATGAGCAGAGGGAGGAGGCTTCCACTACATTCCCAAGGACTTCAAATGGGGTTTCATGCTTTATTAGAAATGCTATACCGCCACCCCTACTTTTACATCTAGGTTTGCTCAAGAAATGATAGCCTGGTATATTGATTAGATCATCTTGGTTATCCGTTAGCCACGTCTCCGTAAGGGCCAGAACAGTTACAGGTATAAGTGTCAGCAGATCTTTGATTTCATTCAATTTATTTAGTATACTGCGGCAATTCAGGTGCATTACTGATAGTGTAGGTGATTGAGTGAATTGGGTCGAGTCAGAAGGTAAGGTGGAGTAAGTGGTATTATAGGTTAGGTCATTGAAATAGTTGCAGTCTGGGTCTATGTCTGGACAATTTAAGAGAGGGCGGTTGACATCTTCATCAGTTAGCACTTCAAGAAAACTAGCTGGAAAATTATTAAGGTGTTCAACCTTATATAAGTCGTTATTCGTCACCCTATCTAGCACCTTATTAGAATTACTACTTATGTTTAGGACAGGCATGTTATTAGGAGTATTTAGTTGGTCACGAGGTCTGAGAATAGGGGCTATACATTGATCTGTTACATCTGCAGTGTGGAAATAGGTCTGTTCTGACCCAACCTTGGTAATTTGGGGAGTGGGTTTGTCATCATAATTCATGTAAACAGAGTGTGCACCAAAGAAACTATACAATCAAAACGGTACAAAGAAAAAAACAAACTTATCTAACCAGATTATGGCGTGGTCCATTCAGTGACCGAGCGCATCAATTAAACACAAGAAGTAGTCATTAGTAAACAGGAACAATTAACTTAGAGGCTAGGTAATCCTTTCGTGGACACCAAACATCAGTATGTTGCGCCAACCTCCTCAGAAAACCAGGTCCACGGCACCCTGGTCCACCAGCACCATCAGGTATAGTGCAAACATAATCAAACTAATAATGTTTATCAATGTTTCCAAGTATCTAATAGTCCTAATCTTTTTGGAACAACAACTCAATATGTATGCAACCTTAACTCAATCAATCAATCATTGTAGCTGATATCAGTGTTTCTCCATGGATCAAACATACATGATCTTTTTTTTAAAATAACAACTTAATATGAATGCAACTTTAACTAATCCACCGTTCAGAAGATGTGTCAGATCATTGCAGCCAAGAATAGAACAACAGGATCTATCAGGAATAACACACTGGCAAACAGGTTGCCTGCCTAGCTCCTCTTTCGGCACAATGACCATTAACAAACAACAACTCTTTAAAAAGTTAGTTCATTGCCATGAACATAGATAGGCTAGTACAATAGAAGCAAAGGCCAATAGACTAGCATGACTTCTTATAAAGTCAGCCAAGGTTATATGGCTTATGGGTCAAAATGGATTCCTAGGACATCTGGTCGACCGTACAACAGACACACTGTATCAATTCCTCAGGTTTAGTGTGGTTAGTTATTCATCAAAATCAGGTACGATATGAGAAGACACAACTTGTTACCAGCAGATGAGGAGGTTAACGGTAACTCTGGTTGGTTCCAGTTGAGGATTGAGCGTCTGAGCACTGGTTAGATCCAGTTGAGGATTGAGCATCTGAGCACTGGTTAAATCCAGTTGAGGATTGAGCATCTGAGCACTGGTTAGTTCCATTTGAGGATTGAGCGTCTGAGCACTGGTTAGTTCCAGTTGAGGAATGAGCGGATCAGCACTGGTTAGTTCCAGTTGAGGATTGAGCGTCTGAACACTGGTTGTTTTCAGTTGAGGATTGAGCGTCTGAACACTGGTTGTTTTCAGTTGAGGATTGAGCGTCTGAACACTGGTTGGTTTCAGTTGAGGATTGAGCGTCTGAACACTGGTTGGTTGCAGTTGAGGATTGAGCGTCTGGACAGATCAGTGGAGTAGATGAGGAAGGTTAACGGTAACTCTGGTTGGATTCATATGAGGATTGAGCGTCTGAACACTGGTTGGTTTCAGTTGAGGATAGAGCTTCTGAACACTGGTTGATTTCAGTTGAGGATTGAGCGTCTGAATACTGGTTGGTTTCAGTTGAGGATTGAGCGTCTGAACACTGGTTGTTTTCAGTTGAGGATTGAGCGTCTGAACACTGGTTGGTTGCAGTTGAGGATTGAGCATCTGGACAGATCAGTGGAGTAGATGAGGAAGGTTAACGGTAACTCTGGTTGGATTCATATGAGGATTGAGCGTCTGAACACTGGTTGGTTTCAGCTGAGGATTGAGCGTCTGAACACTGGTTGTTTTCAGTTGAGGATTGAGCGTCTGAATACTGGTTGGTTTCAGTTGAGGATTGAGCGTCTGGACAGATCAGTGGAGTAGATGAGGAAGGTTAACGGTAACTCTGGTTGGATTCATATGAGGATTGAGCGTCTGAACACTGGTTGGTTTCAGTTGAGGATAGAGCTTCTGAACACTGGTTGATTTCAGTTGAGGATTGAGCGTCTGAATACTGGTTGGTTTCAGTTGAGGATTGAGCGTCTGAACACTGGTTGTTTTCAGTTGAGGATTGAGCGTCTGAACACTGGTTGGTTGCAGTTGAGGATTGAGCATCTGGACAGATCAGTGGAGTAGATGAGGAAGGTTAACGGTAACTCTGGTTGGATTCATATGAGGATTGAGCGTCTGAACACTGGTTGTTTTCAGCTGAGGATTGAGCGTCTGAACACTGGTTGTTTTCAGTTGAGGATTGAGCGTCTGAACACTGGTTGGTTGCAGTTGAGGATTGAGCATCTGGACAGATCAGTGGAGTAGATGAGGAAGGTTAACGGTAACTCTGGTTGGATTCATATGAGGATTGAGCTTCTGAACACTGGTTGGTTTCAGCTGAGGATTGAGCGTCTGAACACTGGTTGGTTTCAGCTGAGGATTGAGCGTCTGAACACTGGTTGTTTTCAGTTGAGGATTGAGCGTCTGAATACTGGTTGGTTTCAGTTGAGGATTGAGCGTCTGGACAGATCAGTGGAGTAGACGAGGAAGGTTAACGGTAACTCTGGTTGGATTCATATGAGGATTGAGCGTCTGAACACTGGTTGGTTTCAGTTGAGGATAGAGCTTCTGAACACTGGTTGATTTCAGTTGAGGATTGAGCGTCTGAATACTGGTTGGTTTCAGTTGAGGATTGAGCGTCTGAACACTGGTTGTTTTCAGTTGAGGATTGAGCGTCTGAACACTGGTTGGTTGCAGTTGAGGATTGAGCATCTGGACAGATCAGTGGAGTAGATGAGGAAGGTTAACGGTAACTCTGGTTGGATTCATATGAGGATTGAGCGTCTGAACACTGGTTGTTTTCAGCTGAGGATTGAGCGTCTGAACACTGGTTGTTTTCAGTTGAGGATTGAGCGTCTGAACACTGGTTGGTTGCAGTTGAGGATTGAGCATCTGGACAGATCAGTGGAGTAGATGAGGAAGGTTAACGGTAACTCTGGTTGGATTCATATGAGGATTGAGCTTCTGAACACTGGTTGGTTTCAGCTGAGGATTGAGCGTCTGAACACTGGTTGGTTTCAGCTGAGGATTGAGCGTCTGAACACTGGTTGTTTTCAGTTGAGGATTGAGCGTCTGAATACTGGTTGGTTTCAGTTGAGGATTGAGCGTCTGGACAGATCAGTGGAGTAGATGTGGAAGGTTAACGGTAACTCTGGTTGGATTCATATGAGAATTGAGCGTCTGAACACTGGTTGGTTTCAGCTGAGGATTGAGCGTCTGAACACTGGTTGTTTTCAGTTGAGGATTGAGCGTCTGGACAGATCAGTGGAGTAGATGAGGAAGGTTAACGATAACTCTGGTTGGTTCCAGCTGAGTAGTGTGTGTCCGAACAGATCAGTGGAGCAGAGGAGGAGGGTTCTCATTAACTCCAGTTGCTTCCAGTTGGATTAGAGAAGATATTCTCATTGGTTTTTCGGTTTGAGAGTCAGATTTCTTACAGTAGACTTTTCCACCGTTCGTCCAGGTTGAGTAGAGTTGGGAGGTTCTGACGAGTAGTCTTGCCTTGGCATAGATTTGTGAGTTTGATCGCGTTAGGTGTTCTGAGATATATATGCCAGAGGAACCTGGGGTCTTCTTGTCCCTGAGAGTTTTCCTAGTTGCAAAAACTTTGTCTCTCACCATCCTGGACGAAAAACCCACCACCAGCGGGCGATGTTTCGCTTTTCCTTGAGGAGCAATTCTGTAGGTAAACGAGATGTCCCTTTCTGTCAAGTCGAGGTTCAAGGAATTGTTGCAGAGATCAAAGAGTTCAGGGGGGTAAACTCCAGTTAGGGGTCGACCGACTTGCGTTGACTCAGGTTTGGGTGGCGAGGGAGATTCATCAAGACCGTGAATAACCAGGTTACTTAGTCTCGAGACGTTTTCAACTTCGTCGAGCCGGTTGCGTAGAGCCGAATTCTCCGTTTCCAATCGGTTGCGTAGAGACAAATTCTCCGTTTCAATTGATGTAATTCTACCATTCAGACTCTGCAGGTGGTCAGCAAGAATTTCCTTGGTTGCCTTTTCCACAACTTCATATAAGGTTGACGTGTATTTCACGACGAATTTGTCTACCATACTTTCGAGTAGCGGGGAGAGAGTGGATGTTAGATTGACCGTCAACATCTCCGACACTTTGTCTTCCTGTAGCATGTCCATTAGTTCTTCGGTTTTTAATCCTTTTTTCGACATTATTTACGTTATTTACTCAATCAAAGGTACGCTAACTAATTTGTAAATAACGACGGCTACTTTTGATATGTTGAGGTTTTACTTAATTGCGGTATTAATTAATTATTGCGACGGTCATAGAATTTCGACCACTTCTTTAGCCGGCCATCTATACTATTGTAAATCGACATCCTCTAATCAACCTGGTCACATCGACCAGCATTTAAAATGGAAAGCCCACATTGAGGAAATTAATAAAAAAAATCACTAAAAATATCGGTATACTAAAAAGAATCTCACATGTAATACCCTCTCATATAGGTATCCGGACGATTGGTCATAGGACGATTGGTCATAGGACAATTGGTCATACGGACGATTGGTCATACGGACGATTGGTCATAGGACGATTGGTCATATGACGCTAATAAACCGACATAATTCGTTGTAGTCGTTAGTTATGGACATTCTTAGTTTTAAGCTTAACGCACCGGGGCATACATCGTTTTTAGACAAATACAATCAGTGCCAATCAAGACACTTATTAGGGTAATACTTACAGGGATCAACTCACTTCAGAGAACCTGACATTCACTAGATAAACGCACATCAAAGTCCAACGCACTTCAAAGAATGGATATTGATCATGAAGAAATAAACGTTTCACCCGCATCTTACTCAGGTATAAAAGGCAATGAAACCAAAGCAAGACATTCATTTGCAGTGAAAGAGTCAAGAAGTATTATAGTATATAAAGTATAGTAAGAAACGTTTCTTAAAGCACGTTTTGCTATGGATATAGAAGGCGAGTTCGGCATCTTTAAGCGAGGAAAGCCAAATCTGTTGACGTTCTAGACTTTTACGTATTGTTCGTATTTTGTATTACGTATTTCACAGTAAAATGATCCAGTAAATAGTTTTCATGTTTTAAAAACTTCTTTGTTTTAGCCTTCGATAGCCTTCGATAGTCCCATCGCTGATAGGACCTATGACCGGTAGGCCCCATGACCAATCGTCCTATGACCAATCGTCCGTATGACCAATCGTCCGTATGACCAATCGTCCTATGACCAATCGTCCTAGAACCCTCATATATTACTTAACCTGTACTTCACCCTTATTTACCCCTATTTAACCTACTGTAACATTATTTGGACCTCCACATACATTACTAACTTAAACAGCCTCATAATTTCCCAAAAAAGCAATACGTGTTGTAACTAAATCCCCTGTAAATTCACACACTAAACCTCTATTTGCTCAATATAACTTGTTAAACATTATTCAACTCAGATTCATACAGACTTGTGAATTCATGTACAAGTACCATAACAATCTCCTTCCTCCCTCATTCTCTTTCTATTTTAATCAAGTTCCACATAATATTTGTATGAGATCCAAGCATGACTATAGAGGTATATATGCTAGAACGAACACTAGGAAAATGTCTATTAGGTTCCAGGGACCACTCTCGTGGAACAGTCTTCCGTTCAGTATCAGATCTTCGCCATGTCACAGTCACTTCAGGTACTCGTTACGTGCGCATGCAGCAGAGTTCATAGTTTAGTTTTCTTTAGTTAAGATGTAGTTCATAGTTTAGTTTTTTTTAGTTAAGATATAGTTTAGAAGTACTCCAACTTTTTTAATATATATGTTATACCAATGTTTCCACACCATAAATTTTGTCATGATACATTCAAGAACTGTATGTAGCTGCATTGATTGATCCAAATCGTTGCTCTCAACTTACATTGATTCCGCCATCGATTACCCTCCTACTCCTGAACAACAGGCTCCCTCTCAGCGGGACTTAGTCCCTTTCGGGTGCCTATTGTTCCCAGTGACAACAGCACACAACTAGGACTTAAAAATACCTGTAATCAATACTCCTATGTTACGCTATTATTCGTTTGTTCACTATACTACATTTGATTGCTTGATTTGTCTTGTTTTGTTGTTTGGGATCAATAAAAATGAATTGAATTGAATTGAAAAAATGTATGTATGTATGCATGTATGTATGTATGTATGTATGTATGTATGTATGTATGTATTGTTGCGGGTTCCCCCCAGCTATAATAAAGCTCAAACTCGTTGTCTAGTTTCAAAGGTATAATTCTCAACAAAAAGACAAATTAAAACGATACATTACCGACCCGTAGACAAGGGTGGAAAACGGTTCGCTCTATTGTAGCAAGACCGTCGACGAAACAAAGTCTTCAACACAGCAACAGGCTGACGACATGACCAAACTCAAGCAACCTTGAGTAACCAAGAAAAGTGGAACTTGCCACGAAACGAACTTGACTAACATGCGCCCGGAAGATCTCAGACAAGACGAACTGCACAAAGGCCGTATCATCGGAGACTTCGAAGACGCCCCTTACTCTACCTCCTTATATAGGAGAATTTCCCACTAGAGGTCTCCCCTCAGCTAAGGAAACCACCCAAGCGTATCTCTTGCCCATCCCAGGACTGGTTAAGCCATGGGATCCTAACAGTATGTATGTATGTATGTGCATGATGCATATATTTATATTTATGTATGAAGCCATCTATAGTATAGAGCGTTTTAGGTACTCACAAAGTCACTGAAATGTTTATATGATGGTGATTAGGCTACAGTGTTTTTTATATTTTGTTAATCACCAAATATGGAACTGCGTATGTTATAATTGTAGTAGCTTTTCAATAGTATGAATACTGTTGGAATCATTTCATGCATCAATATAAATCTCGACTTTTCGGTTTTTGTTAATTTCAAGGAACCCTTGAATGCAGGAGAAAAGGTCTTTGCTACTGGACCGACCAGCAAAGTCCTCAAAGTCTCCTCTCAACGCCGCCCTGATGTAACGGATGCGAACCAGTGAGCTCGCGTCTAGGCCATCATGCGGAACACCATCAAAAGCAACAATAATTTCGATGTTTTAAAGTACAATTATTATTTCACGATTTTCTATACTGAACCCAATTATATATTGTCTCATTCTGAAAACAAGTCATTTATACCGAATACAATTATTATTTCACGATTTTCTATACTTACCCCAATGATATATTGTCTCATTCTGAAAACAAGTCATTTATACCGAATACAATTATTATTTCACGATTTTCTATACTTACCCCAATGATATATTGTCTCATTCTGAAAATAAATCATTTATACCGAATGTTCTTATTGTCACATTATTACTTTTCTTACTGGAGTACGCTCCAAAGGCGCCGACTTTTAGTAAAAGGTACTGGGGAAGAATTTCATTCCCGTGATCCGATGATCTCATCGCCTATGCTGCCCTGTCTTCCCTCTCCCTGAGTTCCCCTTTCGTCAAGCCCCTTCAACTGCATGGTATAACGTTCGTTACTTGTTCATTCGTGTTACTGGCTCATTCGTGTTAATGGGTGTCTTCTTGTAACAGTCGAAAAGTTATCCGCATTATAAACTGCGTTCACATGTGTACTTGAATTTCGCACACAAGTGCTCCAGGTAATATTAAAATACAGAATATATATATATATATATAACGGGTAGCATTGCGGACTTAATCTGTGCTAAATCATTTGCATGAAATGATCCATTATAGCGGTCGGCGACTGGCCGAACGACTGTCTAACCGAAAAAACGACTGACTGAGTAAGTGAGTGAATGAGTGAGTAATTGACTGACTGACTGAACGACTGACTGATAAAATAACTGATTGGGTTAACGTGACTTGTTGAATGACTGACTAAAGGACTGACTGAATGACTGACTGACTAAATGATTGACTGAACGAACGACTGAACGACCAACTGACTAAATGACTGACTAAATGACTGACTGAACGACTGACTGACTAAATGACTGACTGAACGACTGCCTGACTAAATGACTGACTGAACGACTGACTGACAAAATTAATGATTGACTGAACGTGACTGACTAAAAGCCTGTCTGATAGTGTGACCTGTGCTTGCAGTGTGCTTACACAGACGTCTTTAAAACAACCGTCGTCTGAACGAGATGATATTTCGTGTCGAATGTTATCGATTACTTTTGAAATTGGTCGAATTATGTTCCACTTTGGACGGAGTATACTTGCTCAGCCTCAGCACATATTGCGTGTCTATCTCCATGGTCGCCGCAATTTCGAAATAGGAAGATTTATATAGCGCGCTCTTCTTCATTCCTAGCAGGTTCTTGAAGAAATTCGCGTCTACTCTTGATTTATTCTACACTGCTTTCGAAAAACGGATTCTATCTGCGCTTTGAAGTTGATGTTGATAGATTGAATGTTGCATGGACCCCGCCGCTGCCGCTTTGATCACGTGTTGGCGATTATCGAACGATATTCTTCTTAAATATCTGGTTCATATCTTGGTCGAAGAAGTGCAACCGACTACACTTTCAGACACGATTTCTTCTGCGATGCTACGTATGGTTGATAATACGTTGATTTGATTTGAGTTGATTTGATACTGATTTGATATTCTGCGAGTTTACTTTGATTTGATTTCACATTGTTAATAGAATATTGCTTATTCTGAATGGTTAGAGCGCTTGGCTATTAACGCAGAGAGCACAGGTTCTAGCCTTCACCTCGGCGGTCACTGCGAAAAGACCTCGATCACGTTCTTCACGCACAATCGCTCCTTTCCAACAGTGCTGTATCCGTCTATATCGCATGGTCATGAATGCGAATCTGAACTTTGGAAGGAGGGCTGTATCAAATTCTGTTGTCAATAATAACATTTATGATTTTTCCCGAGTTAGATATGATCCTCTCGGATTTTTTAAAATTTCTGTAGAAACAGTAAAAAGTCGTGTAGAACATATTCGTTCTCGTCAGGTTCAGCTTTGGCTAAAGAGTCACGCAAGGCAAGAGAAGGCTGTGGAAGCCAATGGCACTGAAACGCAGAATATCAATAGAAAAATGCCGATAGAGATAGAGACGAAGCAGAAGAAGACGACGACGACGATGAAGAAAAAGAAGTAGATGAAGATGATGATGAAGAAGATGAAGATGATGATGATGATGAAGAAGAAGAAGAAGAAGATGATGAAGAAGCAGAAGAAGAAGAAGAAGATGATGATGATGAAGAAGAAGAAGAAGAAGAAGAAGAAGAAGAAGAAGAAGAAGAAGAAGAAGAAGAAGAAGAAGAAGAAGAAGAAGAAGAAGAAGAAGAAGAAGAAGAAGAAGAAGAAGAAGAAGAAGAAGAAGAAGAAGAAGAAGAAGAAGAAGAAGAAGAAGAAGAAGAAGAAGAAGAAGAAGAAGAAGAAGAAGAAGAAGAAGAAGAAGAAGAAGAAGAAGAAGAAGAAGAAGAAGAAGAAGAAGAAGAAGAAGAAGAAGAAGAATTGCGAAGAAGAAGAATTGCGAAGACGAAGAAGAAGAAGAAGAAGAAGAAGAAGAAGAAGAATTGCGAAGAAGAAGAAGAAGAAGAAGAAGAAGAAGAAGAAGAAGAAGAATTGCGAAGAAGAATTGCGAAGAAGAAGAATTGCGAAGAAGAAGAAGAATTGCGAAGAAGAAGAATTGCGAAGAAGAAGAATTGCGAAGAAGAAGAAGAAGAAGAAGAAGAAGAAGAAGAAGAAGAAGAAGAAGAAGAAGAAGAAGAAGAAGAAGAAGAAGAAGAAGAAGAAGAAGAAGAAGAAGAAGAAGAAGAAGAAGAAGAAGAAGAAGAAGAAGAAGAAGAAGAAGAAGAAGAAGAAGAAAGTAATGCGGTGAGGAAATCACCCACATGGAAATTGAGCCCCCGTCCGAAGAAGTGATGAATTGGAAACGCGTTGGCAATCGTCAGCGGCAAGTCTCTTCTGCCTCCCATCTTAGAACGAAAGATAAAGAGAGGAACAAAGACAAAGACAGAGACAGAGACAGACAGAGACAGACAGAGACAGACAGACGGAGACAGAGAGCGTGGGAAGCAGAAGTCAACCATGGGACTTATCTAGAAAGTCGGGTCAAACACTCGCTCAAAGACTAACGGACCATTGCAAAGAAGCTATTAAAGATTAAAGACACGTCCAAGGAAAGACACACACACACACACACACACACACACACACACACATACTGAGAGTCCAATACAGACATACTGATAGGCGTATATAAACATACTGTTAGGCGTATGCAGACATACTGTTAGGCGTATGCAGACATACTGATAGGCGTATGCAGACATACTGATAGGCGTATGCAGACATACTGATAGACATATGCAGACATACTGATAGGCGTATGCAGACATACTGATAGGCGTATGCAGACATAATGAGAGACGTATGCAGACGACATACTGATAGGAGTATATAAACATACTGTTAGGCGTCTGCAGACATACTGATAGGCATATGCAGACATACTGCAACTCCTGCTGTTCCTACTCTTCCTCCTTCGAAATCTTCTTCCTCCTCCTCCTCCTCCTCATCTGATTTCTCTCCAGTCATCCATCCCTTCACTTCCCCATTATCCCACTTCATCCTTTTCATCGGGGGCGTTCTGGATCAATTCCTCCTCCTTCTCCTCTTCTTCCTCCACCTCCTTCTCTTTCTCCTCATTCTCCTCCTCTTCCTCCTTCTCCTCTTTCTCCTTCTCCTCTTCCTCCTCCTTCTCCTCTTCCTACCCCTCCCTATCCTCCTACTTCTACTCCTACTCCTACCCCTCCTCCTATTCCTCATACCCCTCCTTCTCAAACACCTACTCCAACCCCTTCTCCCCCTACTGCTCCCATTCCTCCTCCTATCCATCTTCCTTCTACTCCTCCTCCTACTCCTCCTCCCACTCCTACTCCTTCTCACCTGATTCCTCTCCACTCATCCATCCCTTCATTCTCCACTAATCCCTCTCCATTCCTCGCATCATTGCCTCACTATGCGGGGGCGTTCTGGATCAATTCCCCGTGGCTTCTGAATCTTCTTGTTTCAACGCAAGAAAAACGTCTGACGTTGATAAAACTATGGACAAAAATTCGTGTTGTCCAGGCTTCAGAGCCCAGAGCTACATCGAATATCTCTGTTGCTTTCGGTATAAACCAAGCGAGAAAGTTTCTTGGAAAAGGCTGCCGTTGAATATACGAACTACTTCGTCACGGCAGACACCCAAGATACACTCTAATTAAGACATACCTCTCTTCCGATCTGCTATAGGCTGGCATCTTAAGCGACCTTGTAAGGTTCATAAGAATCGCTTTACATAAATATACGCATACACGCTATTACATATACATAGATACGTACACACATGCATGCATACATACACACATACCCACATTATAGTATTACATGCGCACACTATACATACATGTAAACATGCATACATAGTTACATACACACAAACAACCATGCATACACGCACACACATGCATACACACATACATACCTACATACATAGATACACACATACGTGCATACATACATTTATACATACATGCAGACATACAAAACAAACATACGACCATACATACATGCATACACACACATACATACACACATAAATGATACACACACATACATACATACATACATACATAAATGCATTCATACATACATAAACACATACATACAAACATAAACACATACATACAAACATAAACACACACATAAATAGATGCAACCATGGATTCTTATATTATACACTGTGTCCGGAAAAAAGGGACCCCTTTTGGTAATATGAAAATAAACTAGTAAATGTTCATCGATTTTTAAAATTCCAAGACCATTTTAATCCTGATATAATTTGCTAAATACTGTTTAAAGTATGAAAGTTTTTGTTATTTAATAATGACGTCATAATGACGTCATTTTCATCAAAATTCAAGTGTCCAGGACGGCACAAAAATCATCTAAAAGTTTCAATATTATTTTAAACTGTCATTTATCAATTATAAAGTTTAGTTTAATTTAATTTTTATATCTGAATAATATTAGACTACAAGGCGTGCTCAAAGTGTCCGCCTTCGGCCTCAACACAAGCTTCAAGACGAGCGCGCCATTGGCCAATAGCAGCATTTTCTAACCGTGTTGTTTTTACAATTTGGTATTTCAAGACGTCATTATGACGTAATTATTTTAACTGGGCCGTTCATAAATTACAGTTTTGTTGATAATTATGTCAGGATTCAAATGGTCTTGGAATTTTAAAAATCGATGAACATTTACTAGTCTTTTTTCGTATTACCATAAGGGGTCCCTTTTTTTCCGGACACAGTGTACATACATACACATGCACTCACAGACGCATGCATACATACGTTCTTCAACGCAGACCTTCATTCATAGAATCGACTGAACTCCCAGAGGTCCTTCATCGAACCCTCTGTTGTCAGGATTTGATAAATTTCTCCAAGTAACGAGATTATCTCTCGGAAAATGGCCATGCGGTTGCAACAGCGGCAAGGTCAGACACACAGTCATACAGAAGGACACGTCTACAAGGACAGTTAGACAGACTGACAAGCAGACAGGAAGACACAGACTGAAAATCATTGAATCATTGCGTGTTGTTGAGAGGGGGGGAGAGAGAGAGAGAGAGAGACAGACAGACAGACAGACAGACAGACAAACACAGACACAGACAGAGACAGAGACAGAGAGACAGAGACAGAGAGAGAGGGGGTTAAATAGAGATAGACTCAGCAGGGATGCGCAACCTTTTCGTTAAAGTCGGCCGCATTAAAGGCTCATATTCTCGCCACGGCCGCCAAGATATCTGCTATTAGGTCATGTAAAAAATACACGCGTTGGGACGCTAACTGTGTTAACTCTTACAACTATGTTTACTGACGTCTATTCCTTCTCCACGAACTTTAGTAGGCCTATCAAATCTTTTCCATTCAAAAACTTAATAAAAGAATCATTTACAAAGCACGATCAATTTTATCTACATCTTCAATCCTACTCAAATTTGTAGCTAACAATATTTAAAATTAATTGCTGCTTTCTTGGAAATGGACCCAGAGGCATGAGAAGGCGAAAGACCTTAAGTGTATATGCCCCAATAGCAGACTCCAGACTCCAAGTTGTTGTCCATCAATCGAGTTTTGTACTTAATTTTTAAAACAATTCACCCGAGAGAAGACTGCCTCACACACGTAGGTGCCTCCGAACAGTGGCGTAGCCAGGCAAAACTTTCGGAGGGGTTCTACGTGTTCCGGGGTTCTCATTGGAAATTGTCATATGTTTCTACATTTATAGTTTTTAATAACAGTAATGCGTTTAATTGGGGGGCGGGGCTGAACCCGTAAAACCATCCCTAAATACGCCCATACCTCCGAGGAGGACCAGAGTATTTCTTGCCATGTCAGTTCTCAAAGTCTAAGGTATTACACCGACAACTTTCATACTTATATAAATCGGTTTTATCCTCGAACTTCTTTAGGAGTTGTTCGTCACTCTTCAACTCCACCAATTCCATCTGGAGGTCCAGGAGAGCATTCTCTGTCTCCACCAGATGAGAAGTAGTAGGCCTAAGTCATTATTGAATCGTTCAGTGAATTGTTGCATACATGCATACATACATACATACATACATACATACATACATACATACATACATACATACAAACATACATACATACATACATACATACATACATACATACATACATACTGTCATACATACATACATACATACTGTCATATCAATCAATCAGCCGTTTATTGAATCAACAACAGCACAATTAATTAACAATCAGTCATTTAAAAAAAATGTTAATCTGCTGATGCCATCAACAGGACAGCCCTAAAGGATAAAATAAACTGCTATTGCAGGGCTGCCTCTTTTCCACATTACATTTACTGATGGCAAGACAATTTTTATGATCATGCAATTATAGAAAATTCAACTTAAGTAACAATGTTAGGGCTAAATCATAGCCAAACAACTAATAGGCTATACATACATACTGTCATACATACTGTCATATAATACTTACATATTATCTATACTTACACTATCGTGCACTAACTATAATGTGATCTTCGTTAAACACAGTTGCAGCCCGTTTACAGTTTTACTTACTTACAAACACACCTGTAGACGCGAACAAGTTGTGTCACGTGATTAATGGCCGATGTCATCATGGTCGATGCCTGCGTCATTAATTTATATAGCGCCGTCGTTGTCGGTGGCTGCTTTTGGTCGTCCATCGATTGGCCTCCGCGAATGATCAAGCTGTTTCGTCGACCAAGAACCAGAAGAAGAAGACGACGACGACGAAGAAGAAGAAGAAGAAGAATAGGGCGATCGATGACCGTAGAGACACCCACGCCACACGCTCCCCACCCTGAACTCCGTGCAGCGCTCCACTCTACCAGCCAGAGATACAGGGCATTCACATCGGTTGGGGTAATGTGGTGCAAATACCGGTTTCAGGGTGTTTATAGCGAATAGGAAATGATGCTGACACCTAGACCCAGACAAACGAAGCCAAGGCTTCTAGGTTTTGTCTATACTATTATGAAAGTCTCTATTAATATCCGTCTTAATAAAAATTCGCAAATGCAGAACTGGAGCGAAATTAAATTTTTTCCGATCTTTCTCCTGCGAATTTCTAGGTCAACGCGACTATTTTCAGCGCCATATATTATGTCGTTTGATTCCGAGATATGGACATTTTAAGTTACATTAAATCCGTTGGAAATTATCTTTTTCAGTGCGTCCTTTCGCTAAGGGTCTACCATCACCACCACACCACCACCACCACACCACCACCACCACACCACTACTACTACTACTACTGCTACTACTACTACTACTAATAATAATAATAAAAATAATAATAAATAATATTAATGATAATAATAATAATAATAATAATAATAATAATAATAATAATAATAATAATAATAATAATAATAATAATAATAATAATAATAATAATAATAATAATAATGATAATAAAATTTAAAAAAATGTAGATTGGTGATGGTGTCTTCGTAATAAAAGGTGACTGAAGAGGTTTTTAAAACAAAGAGTAGAAATTTGCAAGGTCTTGTTGTCAGAGTCTCAGACAATACCAACCCCTGGTCAAACTGGATAAAGATTCCAGGCAGGTCCTGAGAAAGAATGTCGAGCCTTTGGTGCTATATTATTTACACTTAACATTAGCGATAAACCACGTTAATTGAGCCAACTCTGAGCCGACATATATATTGTGACAGAAGTGGAAACTGGTGGTCAGCTATGGGCCGATCGGTGGCTCAACAAACTGGGAGATCACAAGGAATAGCTTGCATATAAAGAATATTACTCACTCACCTACTCACTCACCCACCCACTCATCCACTAACCCACTAACCCACTCACCCAGTTATCCACTCACCCACTCACTCATTCGAAGTGAAACAGAGATAAAGAGTGTTACATTTAGCATTAGACTCAAGTCGCAAATTAATCTAAACTGATTCAGCCAATCAGTCAGTAAGCCACTCAATCAAAGAGTGAGCGGCGAGGAAATGAATTAGTAAGCGAGTGAATAACCGAGTAAGTGAGTGAGTGAGTGAGTGAATGAGTGGATCGTTGAGACAGGGAAGAAGGTTTAGGGTAATGGCACGAACAGCATAGGATCAGCACGGACGCGTGATTGATTCCCGCTACCCTAAGGTCGACTCAGCCTTTCATTCGCCAGATGGCGTTGGTAAAATGAGCTGTAGGGCGAGATGGGCGCCTTGCATGGCTGTCAAACAGTTAAATTCGACTCCTGTAATAACTGGTTATAATCCGTTCATACTATGATATGTAGTCATACTGCGGTGTTTCAGTTTGAAATAGTAAACGAAGATAACATATTAGTGAGTGAGTCAGTGGATCATTGAGACAATCAATCAATCAGTCAGTCAGTCAGTCAGTCAGACTGAGTCAGTCAGTCAGTAACTCAACTTGTCACTTAGTATCATTCATTCATTCATTCAGTCAGTCAGTCAGTAGTTCCTTCTGTGATTTCGGCAAAAAAATATATTTATATAGTTTTGTGGTGTTTGCACCATTTGTTCTTTCGCTCTCTGGTGAATATTCCCGTGCATATGAATTAATCTCTGTGTCACCTGGTCTTCGAAGGATTGACGTAGTCGACCCTATAAGTCCAACCCATCTCGTCTGATTATATTTAACGCCTCGAATACTTTTAAACAATAATAGAAATCGGAATTTAGCGAGAAGTGAGCAAAATGCATGCAGCATAATTTTAAATTATTCAAAGCAAGGATTAAAAATGATACAAGTAGATAGCAGAAGCACTAATCAGAACCAGTGACTTGTTTCTGTAGTCTAAAGTTTAACAAAGAGTGATGTTCCTATGGCCATGGGACAAAGGACTAACCCCCTCCTCCTCAAAATCCTCTGTGAAAAACCTTTCGGCTTCCCCAAAACCAATCAGACCCTGTTGAAACGAGCCGAGAAATAATTAAATCAACTTAATGCTAAAACCAGGACCACCTTGTCCTCAGCAGTACATTCCGAAATCATTACACCCGAATACCCACTAACATCATAACACTACACTGTAACATAAGTACGTCATTAACAGTATCAAAAACAGTATCCAATAACAGTACACTATAATAGTACACCAAAATAGTATGTTGATGATATCAATTGCGCTTTAGATCAATGTTAAACCTTCCCTTCTTCTCTTAATCTTTTACCTTTCCCATTTCAGCCTCTCTGCGTTCGTTTATCTATCTATCTATCTATCTATCTATCTATCTATCTATCTATCTATCTATCTATCTATCTATCTATCTATCTATCCGTCTATCCGTCCGTCCGTCCGTCCGTCCGTCCGTCCGTCCGTCCGTCCGTCCGTCCGTCCGTCCGTCCGTCCGTCCGTCCGTCCGTCCATCCATCCATCCATCCATCCATCTATCTATCTATCTACAGCATCTATCTACTTACTTCCATTCTGTCTATGTATCTTTATGTGCAAATATCTATCTACCTATCTAATTACCTATCTATCTATCTGTTTACCTGTCAATCGTTTCCTCCTTCTTTCCATAATCTTCTTTATCAATTTCCAATCCTATTGAATTTTGTTATTAGAATCGTCAAGATGCAACACACACACATACAATTCTTAAATCTAATCAGTCAAGTAAAACGTCTAGACTAACACTGACGACATTACTTACTTGGATCAGTCCAGACAAATATCCGTATTCAATCTAAAGTACTCTAAGCCCTTACAGTCACGAGATTCACATTAATCTGCCTGGATAACATGTGACTGAACCGATTATCTGGCCAGCGGTTATCAACAGTGCCACTTTTCGGGTCTAGCGCGTAAGCTTAGTGATTACGATTATCAATGTTTTGACCCATTAATTTTGTCAAATAATTCCAAGTCCGTTTAAAATATACGATGTCTCGGCAGCTGATTCATCTCAAATAATCCCATAACGCAAGTATAATACCTATCCAGTTTGATTACCACAACTCCCAAGCATAATCACTCCCAATCTTAAATCACTTCGCTGACTAAAAATCACCGAACGCATTCACTTCAAAGTCCTTTCACTAACCTATAACTTCCTACAATTATTATACTCCCAGACCACAAGGAGAGGTTATGAAATAAAGAAAATCATTCACTTACTCACCTACTCATTCACCCACCCATCCACTCTATCTATCTATCTATCTATCTATCTATCTATCTATCTATCTATCTATCTATCTATCTATCTATCTATCTATCTATCTATCTATCTATCCATCCATCCATCCATCCATCCATCCATCCATCCATCCATCCATCCATCCATCCATCCATCCATCCATCCATCCATCCATCCATCCATCCATCCATCCATCCATCCATCCATCCATCCATCCATCCATCCATCCATCCATCCATCCATCCATCCATCCATCTAGTTATCTAATTATCTGTCAATCAATAATATTCTTTCCTCTTTCCCCAATCACCTTTATGAATTCCCAATACTATTTATTTCTTAATTATAAACGTCAAGGTGTATCTTAATCAGCCATATAAAAATGTTAGACAAACGCTGACGACATTGTATGTATGTATGTATGTATGTATGTATGTATGTATGTATGTATGTATGTATTTACGACGATTTATATAGCGTTGTTGATAGCAAGCTACTTCTAGAACGCTCAACCAGTAGCGGCAGCCATCAACAGGCGCCCAGCCCTCATGTAGGACAATGAGCAGCCCGGAGGCGCCAGCCGTCAGGTTGTGTGTTTGTATTGTATTGTATTGTATTGTACTCCACGTTTATATTGCGACCGAGCCACCCGCAGTAAAGGTCCGAGAAATTAATCTCTGATAAACCGACCGACCGGGAATCGAACCCGGGTCGCCGGCGTGACGAGCAGGCACCAACCCACTCGGCCACTCAGACCCCATTACCAACTTGGATCAGTCACACAAAAATCAGTGTACAATCTAGAAGTAAAGTCAGACCTAAGTGTCACGAGATTCACGTTCGGCTATCTGGAGAACATGTTACTAACTAGAATAGCTGGCCAACGGTTTGCACGAACGCCACTATGCGGGTCTACAGAATCACTCTAATGAATGCGATTATCAGTCCAGGAAAGCAAACTGGCTTTCACCCATGTCACTGATAATTGCTAATCCGTTAAAAGGATATAATGCCCCAGCAGCTGATTCATATCTTAATTGATGGCGAGAGGTAACAAATAACTGACTTGACTACAGACAACTTTTCGCCTAGCGCAGATACTTTCATAGCGAAAGTATAATACCTCCCACAGTTTGATCATTCCAATTATCTATGACCCTGAGCTCTAGCATTAGCCAGCCAGAAAAACAAATCAGTCGCCCTCTCTGCGCCCTTCTCCTACGCTCCATCTTTCCTCTTTCTCGCTCTCTATTCTTCCTCCGTCCATCATTCTTTATCCCTACCTCCTCTATCTTTCCCGTCCTTCCATTTTCTCTGTCTTTCCTGCTTATCCCCTCCCTCCTTTCTCCATCATTCCTCTCTTTTCGTCCCGTCTACTGTTGCACCAAGTACCTCCCTCTTCCTATCTCTATCCCTCCCTCTTCCTATCTCCGTCTGTCTGTTTTTATTCTAATACAATTGTTAAGCACCACCATTTAGTGATCAAGAATCTTAATCAGTGCGCAGAGAAATTATTGGAGTTGCTCGAGATCCTCACACGTTTACAGTAACCGACTCATGGGAAGAGGATCTACCGTTCTACATAGTTCTCTCTGTTTTTCATGCTTCTCTGTCTCTCTGTCTCCTTCTGTCTGCGTTCGTTTGTCAGTCTGTCTATCTTTATCTATTATATTATACCTATCTATGTCTCCCTCTCCCTCTCTCTCTCTTTTTCTCTCTGTCTCTGTCTGTCTGTCCCTGTCTCTGTTTGTCTGTCTGCCTGTCTGCCGGTCTGCCTGTCTGTCTGTCTGTCTCTCTCTCTCTCTCTCTCTCTCTCTCTCTCTCTCTCTCTCTCTCTCTCTCTCTCTCAAACGTACCAAGCTATCAAATCCGTTAATAAATCAAATACTTCTGTTATCACATATTTTACTACCCACGACCAATGGCACATATTTCAGAAAATTAATTTACGCTTAATTACTAACAAAATATAAAACTATCTACGTTCACCTTAACTAAATTTGCAGATAATTTTAGGCATTAGTTACTTCCAACGATTAAAGTCTGACATCACAGAGATTTAAAATCAACCAGGTATTTGTTAAAAATGTCATCAAAATCCAACTTAAGTTGAAATAGGTTGGTCAGGATGAAGTGGTGCTATATAAATGTTCCACAGATTGTATCGTTCTGCTTTACGACAATTAACTCTTTTAACGCCTCACACTTTCCAGAAATTACTGAATGCACGAACATTTCTTGAAGCTCATTTCTACACACTTGTTATTATTAATTAATTGATGATGATGATGATGAAAAAGAAGAACAAGAAGAAGATGATGATGATGATGATGATGATGATGATGATGAGTTGTAGTTCTCTGCCCGCAGGCAGGTCCATTGGCGTTTATACCACCCGCGGATGAGATGAGTGAGGTGATTCCCCGTTGCCTTCCTCACAGACAATTGTGGGTGAGCAACTTGTCCAAGGTCGCTACACAGTGGTTTGCGGTAGATTCGAACCTGTGACCCACCGGTTATAAGGCACAGAACATACCGCTGCACCACCATGTCCTACTATTGCTATAGAGTTCTCATTCTAAATTTATGTCCTAAGACTTGTTCAACTTTTATCGTCGATATCTCCTAGTCTTGCTAAATGTTTCGATAATCACTTAACAGTTAATCTCGTTGACATTCTGATCACAGAACTTTCGCCTCAATCGACACGATGGATGCCTTGACCGCTGCCTGGCGCTGTCTTCGTTTTACGCGCATCACGTGACCAGCAAAGACAATACCGGATGTGCAGAGGAACTTGAACGAGCTCACGGTGTGGAAGCCAAATGATGATTATAGCTATTATCATTTTCATCATGTTCACTACGATTGTTTTTTGTATCAATTTCATCAATATTATTATTAATTATTATTATTAATATTATTACCAAAATATGATCATGTCACCAGGTATATGTTGGAAGTTCTGCATTGGCTTCCTGTCCGACAGCGCATCGAATATAGAGTTGTCTCTCTGGTTTGGCGATGCCACCTTGGCCTTGCACCAGCCTACCCAGCCAACACACCCTCACGGGAACCATACGGGACCCGTACGGGTAGTTATACGGGACCCGTACGGGATACCCGGCGGGATCCCGCCGGTTTTTGTCCGCGGTTTCCGTACGGGACCCATACGGGATAGCCCGCCGGGCATCCCGTACGGGTCCCGTATGGTTTTTGTCCGCGGTTTCCGTACGGGACCCATACGGGATAGCCCGCCGGGCATCCCAGTTCATTCCCAGATGACTTAAAAGTGATTCCAGTATGCAATTTACACTTCATTACACTTCAAATTACATTAAATATTGTAATTGAATTACAATTACTGGACTTAAAAAGTAATTCAATTACAATTACAGAAATTGTAATTCAATTACATGTATTTCAATTACTGAACAAGTTACAACACTGATTGCTTTAGCTATATAGCACAGCTTACTGTGCTATATAGCTAAAGCAATCAGTGTTGTTCAGTAATTGAAATACATGTAACTGAATTACAATTTCTGTAATTGTAATTGAATTACTTTTTAAGTTCAGTAATTGTAATTCAATTACAATATTTATGTAATTGAAGTGTAAATTACGATTTTAATTGAATAAACTGCTCTGCATCATGACTACATAATTGTCAACATTATTCTATCCTTACACCCCTCTTACCACCTTACAGCACACTTTGATAAACCCAAAGTGCAAGGGTTTACTAACAACAGTTACTATCAGACTATCCATGCACTCATTATTAGCTAGCCTACTGCGGCTGCCTACAGATAAGAACTTCCATCTTGAGCATCTCTTTAGCACTGCTGGACAAATTGACTCGCCCAGGCGCAATCAACTAACAGACTATCATTTTGAAACACTTATACTCTATGAATCAAATAAACTCTATTGTTAACTTGTTTTAATGGATCACAATTATAAGCCTTATTTCAGACACTTGATAAACTTACAAAACAATTGAAGGTAGATTATAATTTACAGGTCATTGGCCCACTGGATGTTTTAGTTTTAAAAATAGAGTAAATTAAAAATTATAGAAAAATTCTAAATCATTTGCAAATTTTAAAGAAATAATTGAAAATTAATTGGTACTTGAATTACAATTAAAATATAATTGTAATTTAATTCCTACTCAATCAAGTAATTGTAATACAAATACATTTACAAGCATGCAATTGCAATTATGATTGAATTACATGCAATGTAATTGATACAACACTGAAAACAATAATCAACAATAGCGTTAAATGACACATCAAATTAATAAAGTAAAAATAATCAGTCTGCTCTGCAATATCATTAAATTTTTTGTCAACAATGTCATCAGCAGTATTGGTCAACTCCTGATCGGTGGTGATCGACTCCGACTCGGTCTCTTTGAATTGTGCCGATTTCAATAGCCGTTGACCTCCAGTGCTACGATCCATAGCGTTACCAAACCACACAGCCAACTCGTACACAACCAGTTTCTTCGTTCTGTCCTTCGTAGCAATATTTTGCCTTACAGCACCTGAATTTTCACACATGAAACATTTAGATTAAAAATAACAAGTTACAAAGAACAATAATTTGACGTGCTCTGATTTGTATTGTAAAATGATATTATTCCAACAATTCTGTCTAATATTAAATGGCAATATTTACAGATACTGCCTGGATTGTCTAATTTACAATGTTCGAGTTTAGAAAAGTCAATACAATCTCGACTTTGTCTCAGCCTCAAAAATGCAATATGGTTTTAAAGGTTAAGCACTTGATAAAGCATGGTTGGCAGACTATTGATTTTTTTATTGAGACAAGCATAAATAGTCCCCATCGTTATTCACGAGTACTTGTATCTAAACAATTAAAACGAAGAAGCAAATCAAAGCAGTTCTATCTTAACAAGAGACATTGAAAAATCACCAGATGTTGTAATTTGACAAAAAATTATAAACATGCTGGCCTTTAAGTTAAATGTCGACATTTGTTTATAAATATTTGCCATCAACACAAATAACTTATGTACACATCATCTAACTTTATGGACACAAATAAATAGAATTTAATACAACCTATAAACAGGAAGATAAAAACTGCATACCCCAGAAATTAAGAGTGAATCATACATGAGGCTTTAAAAACCATTTAAACAGTAAAATGACTCACCAATGCTTTTATCGTTGAAGTGTCAAGCACCTTGTCCTCCATGCTCATCAGATCATACCCAGTTTCGATGGGAAATTGCATGCCCTCAGGCAGCTCCGTTGCCACAAATCTGCTTGCAGCATTCAGTTGCCTCGAAATCGATTGCAGCAGAGATGAATGTAGTTTCTTGTTTGTTGCAGGTCCTCCAGACTGGCCAATAGCTTTATCAACAGTCTGCTATTAAGATCGCCACCTACAAAATCAAGTCTACACAGTAACCATCATACTTTATTTATGAACAATACGGTGACCAAACAAATCTTCAAAACACATTGTAATATGCATATTAAGCGGCACTGTGCTAGATCTAAGTAAGTAAGACCCACATGAGAAATCTCCAATAACAAATGAGTAAATTTTGTTGACAAGCAAATCACCTCCGATTCACTTGTGACGTTGGTGATATACAAATTTCACAGTAACGTGCGTATTATAAGTAAGTAAGGGCAGTAAGTCATTAGTTGTAACACAAAATTGTGTTGACACTTTTGATCACAATGCAACACCTTTGACATTCCTCAATGTTAGGACACTAAATTGATATTTATCATTTATGAATTAATAGGCTAATTCACTGATTATTGGTACTATGTGTCAAAACACTTGACAGGCTCAAAGGATAAATATATTCAACAGCTTATTATCAATGCCAAACAGCAGTAACAACAATTTGATAATTTACAGACACATTCACAATGATCACACAACTACTGAATCATTAAAAACTTATAGAAATTAATAATAATAATAATAATAATATCTTTTCTTTAATAAGCGCCTGACAAACGCACTGCGCTGTACATTAACATGTTATGCAATTTAAATCTTAACTACTAACAGAACAGACAGCCTGCAATACACGGCGCTAATAGCAGCCTACACAGAATATCCGCCCAACGCAACACAATTATTCTCTATAACAAATCAAATGTGTTGCCATTAATGATAGCTAGTTTTTAATAATCAATGTAATAGAACAAGAAATATATGTTGACTGATATCAAATAAAATTCGATGATACAAGGGAAATATTGATAATATCCCAATACCGCTGTAAAGATTACCTGTCAAAGAGCTGATAAGGATCAAATTGGTACCATTGCTGGATTCAATATTCAACACGTACCAGTTGTTTGAGTGACTAGCGTCTTTGAAGCGGCAGGAGGCATTGAAGATTGTCGTGTCGCATCCTGGCAAACTTCACCAGACGGTGTTCCAAATTGCCTGGATGCCTGGATGACTGTCCGGACGACTCAGCAACTGGTGGAGCCTGCTGCACAGCGTTGGCTAATGTAACATAATAAAACAAAACTTACTTAATCATTACATCTGTCAAAGCCAACAGCAGTCGAGCCAAAAATTTACTTTTTACCAGTAAATAAATATTTTTACATACAACTGGCCAGAAATAGGCCTAATCTCGTCACCTGCAAATACAACAAAGCACACACAAAACTTAAATGATTGTAGTCAATATACAAACCATAGTTCACCTTGCCAAATTATTTTAATGTCATCAATGCCGTACTTGACGTTGGTAAATAAGCAGCTTACCTATGTCCATGATAACTGTCATCAATACAGCTTCGATTTAAGATTTAACAATTACGGAAATTATTATTTCCATCAATTCAGCATTTATTTAAGCAAAGAATTAGTGTCATCAATACAACTACCATTTAGACAAACAATTATTTTCACCAATCCAGCTTTTATTTTAAATTGGCCATGTAAAATAATTTGGCAACGTAAACTACGGTTTAAACCAAGGCAAATAAAGACAAATGATGCATGACAAATAAGGGGTTTAAAAAGAATTTGATAAGGACTGGCATGGTAGATGGCAAAAAGCATTCATTGTACACGGGGCTTAAGTTGTTAGGGCCGATATCATCAACAAACATAACAATTTCATATCAAGGGTCACCCTAAATACTGACTGAACCACAGCCAATGCCGGAACCAATCGGAAGCACGTACATACGAGCGCCTCTGAGTAGGCTTCTTGAAGGGGCGCTATATAAATTCCTGAAATGAATGAATGTTACACGCTAACCCTAACCCTAACACATGCAGTCCATAACCTTAACTGTATCTCCGTGGCGACTATCGATATCCCGACCACAATTAGATACAACATTTATAAAATGTTGATATATATACAAATAAGTTCATTAGTATGATAAATATAACGCAATCTTACTTTTCACACAAACAAATCGCGATCTCTGAAATACTTGTACATTCGAATTGGCGCACAAAATGGCGGTATGAATACGAATGCCGCTAGAAGGCTCCACTGATGCGGTGTGCCCCAGACGGTTCCCGTACGCAACCCGTTGACAAAAACCGTCAGAAAACCGTACCGGATAACCCGATCAACCCCGTACGGGTCCCGTGCGGTCGTGTTTGCTGGGTACCTATTAAACCTCTGTCAGCCGGTGTCGGGGGTTCAGGGTAGTCGCTCCCTTCGCTCTGCTAAGAGGGGGTAGTGGTGGTCCTGTTTGCCCGCACAGCAACCATGCAGAACCGAGCATTCTCTGTGGTAGGCCCTAGGTTTTAGAATAGCCTCCCTCGGGAGCTACGCCTGTTACCTAGAACATGTACTTATACTTTTTATGGCCACTTGAAAACTTACCTTTTTGGCCGGACTGGAGTTGGGAGCGCTTCTGAGTAGAGTTACCTTGAAGGGGCGCTATATAAATTTTGGAATGAATGAATAAAAATGGTATTATTAAAATAATTATTATTACGCATTTATTAAGCGCCAGTATCTTATGACCACGCATCAACCTACAATATTTGTAATTCATACTTCCTAGGTCGTTAACCAGAATTTGAATTCATCGTCGTCGCCATCATCATCATCACCACCACCATCCCATCGCCTTTCTCGCGGTTACTATCATCACTACCATCATTGTCATCATCATTATCACCAACATCACCATCGTTATCAGCAGCAGCATCACAACCACAACTAATATAATCACAATCACCACCACCCTTGCCTTCACCATTAACGTCACTACAATGATGACCCATCTGATGCCATTGGTAGTCATCGTGGTCGCAATCATTTCATTCAGTTCGATCACGTGATCTGCGTCCTAATTTATAGCTTCTGTTCATCGTATGTATTTATCAACTCACTCAACACCTCGACACACAGTCAACAATGGACTTCTTCATAAAAGTGGTGGTTAATGGCAGTAGCGTTGGAAGCCGCCAGCAAGGTCATTAATAGCCTACCTAGACGGTTGACGGTGTCGTATCATATCTATTCACAAATTTCGCTTTCAATAACTATTCTAAAGATATCCTTGACCTGTCCTACTTAACCTACAATTATAATTTACACGTCATAAGTCGTGAACAGGAATTTGGGCTGGTCCTCGTCACCAATCTCACCATCCTCATCAACACTAATATCGTCAGAATAACCACCACACTCGCCATCGCCATCGCCATGACTATCACCACAAGTCCACAACGACGACCAATATAATGCAATCGTAGTCGTCGTCGTCATCGTCGTCGTCATCATCATCATCATATTCATTTCCTTCAGCTCATCACACGATCAACGTCCCTGTTTATAGTTTCTGTTGACCATGTGGATCTGGTCGTCATTTATAATAATATTCTTTATTGAAACAATCCGGTTGACAAACCGCAACCGGTTACAATGTACAGTTATGCAATTGAAACAATTCACAAGAACACAAATGACAGAAGACATAAATCTTAACTACTAACAGAACAGACAGCCTGCAATACACGGCGCTAATAGCAGCCTACAAAGCATGTCCGCCTACGGCACTCGATCTCGGTTCCTCTCGCTCTTTATGCCAGTGTGTTATCGGGCTTTTTCTTTCCGCGAACCTTGTAGTCTGCGTCAATTTAGGATTCGGTCAAGATGTGTTTTTTTCAACTTCACCAAATCGTCTGATACATTATGCAGCAATGACATTTTAACCTTCATTTATTTCGTGCATTATCTTGTTTGAGACCCATAATAATTTTCATATAGCTAAGATTTCATTATAAAGTTAACTTTCACAGATTAAAGTCCGTTGCCACTTGTATGTGTTTTGCTTGTTAATAATCAGCTTATGATCTGTTGTAAATTTAGACGTAATGTAAACGTAATTTTGTATAAATATAAATCTTCAAAATTTCTCAGCGCCAAGAAACCCGCCTGAGAAAGATACGTTTATACAACTGCGCTATATGAAATCAAGTGTGCAAGAGTGAGATCGTTTAGACCGTTTCGAGGCTGGGTCTTCTGGGTCGCCCTTTTGTACACTACTTGCAATTTCAATCTTCAGATTTCTCCAGCGCCAACAAGTCGGGTTATGATGTGAGGATGATGTTGCTGCTGACGACGCTGATAATGACATAATAAATAATGATGATGATGATGATAATGATGGCGGCGACGATGACGATGACGATAACGATGATGATGATGATGATCAAAAAAATTTGCATTGTTGGAAGTGATGATGATGACTTTGATGCCTTAAAACGGAACAGGCAGCGGAGAAGAAGAGCACCCCTTGAGGTAACCCTTTAATGACCTGAGCGACTTCATGCTTCCTAGTCTCGGCATACGAGGGCTGGTTGTCCTCTCTTCGCTTAATCTCTCCACTATCAATACACTACGTTCAGTGTACTCATTTTACAGCCGAACTCACTAGGGGGCGCAATGAAACAATTCTCGAAATACCTTTCCGCCCTTCTCAGGATTTCATCCCTTGTCACATCAGTGGACAGTCCAGCACGCTTATCAATAGACTAACGCATACGTGAAATGCGGAGTTGTTCTTGATTCTCGATGATGATGATGATGATGATGATGATGATGATAATGATGATGATGATGATGATGATGATGATGATGATGATGATGATGATGATGATGACGAGGACGACGACGACGATGATGACGATGATGATGATGACTGCAGGACTTTAACCAATGCTGACAGATGTTATCGGCTGCCTGAAATTGAAACCGGTGCTTATGAGACTGACAGATAAGAAGCTGATGAGGGCAGGGGAAATATGATGCTGAAAAACATCACAGCGCTGTTTCTATCACACTCAGAATCATGTGTCTTTGTTTCTCTGTCTCCGTCTGTCCGTCTTCGTTTGTCTCCTACTGCCTGGGCAGCCTGGCAATATCTGTCTTTGTCTGTCTCTGTGCATCTCCGTCGGTCTGTGCCTCTCTGTCTCCGTTGTCTTCTCTGTGGTGAGAGAGGAGGGTCTTTGAAATAAACACAGACGTATATAAGTGAATAACTACAAGCCAATCATCCAATTATAAAATATGTGGCTTTTATGACTGTATCCGATAATTTGCTTGCATTAGCAGGATCATAATTATAAGTTCTTTATGAGCCCAAGGACAATATTGCCTTTGTGATCAAACGTTAATACCGGAACAAATCAGCGTGTAACTAAAGCAAAACTACTGTACAGTGAGTACTAACCCTGCCAGCAGGTCCATATGGAGCCATATAAAACCCATATTCTCATATGGAACCAGCATGGAGCCCATGTGGGTCCCATAATGCCCACGCAAATGGTTGTAAGGAGGGGCTGCACCTTAAATTCTTAATGCGGACAAGGGCAGGTAGAGTTATGCCCAATGTGGACGTCCGCATCTAACATTTATAAACATGGAGCTATATGCCTTATTAAACACCAAATTCATATAGACAGAAGACAACCTTACTGCGTTGGATCTACTTCTCTCGACGCGGTAATGTCCTAGGATCGCTCTCCCTAGCACTGTTAGCCTAGAAATATCAAGAGGGTAGCCTAATCTAGGTCTTGGTGGTCGGTTGAAAGGGAGGGTAATGCCAAACGCGGAAAAATGTGGCCATGGAGAGGAAAGAAAAAGATTCCACATGAGGTCATTTTAATTGCAGCACTGCAAAATACCTCCAGCCAACAGAATTTGAAATTTAAATAACAGTCTCAACTGTGGAAATTTATTGCGGCTTCTCCTGGACAATTAATGGTTCGTACAATTGCAGGTAGTCGCTGTCATACTGGATTCTATTCGTAGCCACTCCCTCTAGTTCGCAGTAATCGCTCGTCGGATTTTCTGCACTATTCAGAGATTTCTCGACCTGCGGTTGTCCATGGACAATTATTGGTTCGTACAACTGCAGGTATTTGCTCTCACCCTGTAGTTCGCAGTAATCGCTCGCCGGGGTTTCCAAATTCTTTGCCCCACTATTCAAAGATCTCTGGACCTCTTTGGAATTGTCCTTACTGTGAATGGGAATCGTTGAACCAGCGTTGTCGTCTAGACTGATTCCCTGAGCTTCGTTTCTGTCAGTTTTGAGACTGGACGTTTTGACTACGTCTGACGATTTCACTTGTTGCCTCTTTTTTCTGAATGAAAAGTATGGTTTACGTTGTACAATAACAGTGATCAATTATAATAATAAAAATAACAATAATAGCAGCAGTCTCCGGACGTTTAAGGCCACTTGATACTTCGGGTAAAAAAATATTAGCAACAACAACAACAGCAACAGCAACAGCCGCAGCAACAGCAACAGCAAGATCAAGAGCAACAGCAAGAGCAACAGCAACATCAGCAACAGCAGCAACAGCAGCAACAGCAGCAGCAGCAACAGCAGCAACAACAGCAACAGCAGCAACAGCAGCAACAGCAGCAACAGCAGCAACGACAACAACAACGACAACAACAACAACAATAACAACAACAACAACAATAATAACAGTAAAATTGATTGCTTAGTTTTAATAGTTTAAAGCCTAAGGCATCATAGGTTGAAAATGCTGAAGGAAGAAACGAACAACAGAAATTAAATATGAAACCATAGAAGGTTCAACTTGCAATTCTACTAATTAGTTCATTTATTTATTGTAATGGTTACCATTTTCATTAATAAAATTATTATTATATTATTGCTAATCTTAGCATAATTTACTTTAATTTATATCCAAATCGTCTTTTCCTTTGAATTCATCTGATTATCCTTTCATTTCTTTGTGAATTAATCATATTGATTTATTCAGCTATTTATCTATTCATACGTTTATATATTCATCCATTAATTCATTAATTCATCAATTTATCTATCGTTCTACTTATCTATTCTTACATTTATCTTTTCATCTGTTTATTCATTCATCTATTTATCTACTCCTGCATTTATCTATTCATATATTCATCTATTTGTCTATTCGTATATTTATCTCTTTGCGAATTTATCCACATAATATTGGTATATTTATCTCTAATATCTATTCATCTCTTAATCTACTCATTTATTTATCCATTCGTCCATTTATATATTCGTGTATCTATCTATCTTTATCTATTCATCCATTATATATTCATCTACTTCTATATTCATTTATCTATGTATTTGCTGTAACTCCAATGGACATGGAATATTGAAACTGTTTTACCTTCGAACTGTGACGACTGAAGCAACGATTGCAATAATGACGATCAGACAGACAACACAAACGATGACAATTCCAAGAGTAGCTGAACATTCAAAATATACAACTATATTAGAAATTTCCCTTCTTCCAATGTTCACCATGTATCAGTATGTATCATCATAATCAGGATAATCAAAGGCGTCAAATTAATTAACACAAACAATGGTCTTCATCCGTGAGTGTGTAGGGGACTGTAGACCCTAATGTAAAGTACCGTAATGCACTCTAATGTAACGTTATGCAGTTTATTGTAAGGCAGTGCGATGCAGTGTTATGCAATGTAAACGGAGTAATGTAATGTAGCACTAAGGCAATACTGTGTGATGTAACAAAGGATGAACACAATATATTGTTTAAACAGAATTGCATTATTATTTCTTATCATTAACTGGACTATTGTACCATAATCTAAAAATGTATATAGCGCCATTGCATTTTAGTAAAATAAATCGATCGATCTATGGTTGTGATTAAGTATTATCGTGGGACACAACAGAATCCAACGTCACTCTCGTCAGAAGGAAAAGGATAACTGCTGGGATAATTACAGGAGAATCACGATCGAAATCAAATTACTCAGGAAACCAGAGAATCGGTTTACGGTGAATTTAAGCGACTTGAAAGAGATGAGTCTTAAGTTTAAGTCTGAAAGAGAACAAAGAACGAGAGAACGCACAGAGCGAATTCCACAGCTTCGGACCAGTATGTATGTCTTGAATATTATCTTATTACAAAAGGCGCTATATTAAGTGTTTTGTTGCATATGTACATAAGACATACATAAGAACATACACACAACCACATAGACACATGCATACATGTACATACATAGATGTATGCATACATTAACGAGGCCCCAATTACGTTGTCACCTCTGGCATAGCGACTGTGCTCTTCCTACCAGTCAACTGACGTCTGTGCTCTAGCGCCATTTGGGTCTCCTATTCGAGACATTACTTTTAAGAGTATGCACACCTGAATTGTCTGCCTTCTTGGTCTGTTCTTCACCGCTCTTGTCAGCTGATTCAAAGTCGTAGTTATCTACGAAGAAATTTGCAATGTCTGGTTGTCAGAGTCGCAAACGAGAAAAACCGTCATTCAAGATTTTCGGAGAGAAACAGAGGAAAGGAGAGCTATAGCATTAAACTCAATATCAGTTAAGTTATTCTTCAATTGCTAGTTCATCTGAACTAATTAAGGCAATCGGCCAGCTAATCAATCAGTCAAGCAGGAGTCGGTCATTCAAAGAGCGAGTGAGTGAGTCAGGCAGGGTGTGAGGCTGTGAGCTAATTAGTGAGTGAGTGAGTGAGTGAGTGAGCAGGTGAGTGACCGAGTAAAGTGAGTGAGTGAGAGAGGGAGTGAGCGTGTGAGCGAGTGAATGAGTTAGTGAGTGAGCTTGTGAGCGAGGGAGTGAGCGAGCAAGCTGAGAAGCCTGTGAGTAGGGGAGTGACCGAGTAAGTGCGTGAGAGAGGGTGTTAATTACTTAATCATTGAGACAATCAATCATCCAGTCAGTCAATTATAATTTTTGTTAATTAGTCATTCGGACAGCCAGTCGTTCATTCTGTAGTTTTGTCAAATATATATTTATGCAGTTTTGTGGTGTTTGCGCAATTTATTCTTTCGTTCTGTGGTGAATATTCGCCGTGTATATAAATTAATCTCTGTGTCATCTGGTCATGAAAGGATTGACGTAGTCGATCCTGTAAGTCCAACCCATCTCGTCTGATTATATTTCAAGCTTTGAATACTTTGGAACAATACGAGAAATACGAATTTAGTTAGAAATGAGCAAAATGTAATGTAATGTAATAAAACATTTATAAAGCGCCACTTAAGAGTCTCTCAGAAGCGCTCAACATGTGGCCATCAAACAGCTGAAAAAAATGCGTCTTTAAGAGTTTGGAGAAAACTATATATAGCCGCGTGCAGCACGCACAGACGGCGGAAGAGCGTTCCAGATCCGTGGCGCCGCAATCGAGAAGTCCCGACGAGCACAGGTGGTGGTTCGAAACGAAAGTATCAACAAGTCATTTCGCGAGGCAGACCGGAGAGCCCGCCGACCAGTTTGAGTGCCAACTGGAAGGCACAGTTCAGCAATGTACGCAGCATTGTATTAAAGTATACAAAGCACGCTCTAAATAATACAAGTATATAGCAGAGGCACTAATCAGAGGCAGTGTAGCTCACAATCAGAGCCTTTGTCTCGTTTCTGTAGTCTAAAGTTTAATTGTACAGAAAACCAGCCATGTATCAGCGCTATATAAATGTTCAGATAGCGATATACATAACTCAGTGATCAAAATAAAGCACAACAGGCACATTCAATACCTAGCCGTAGTCCAAATGCATTTCCTTTAACAACAATTTTCACTCCTTTTTCTGTATCAACACTAAACTTTGCTGTTGCTGCCATGGTTATCTATGAAGATTGAACTTGGTCCAATTCATGAAATGATTTTGAAGTTCGCATTAAATTAGCTTAATTTGCAAATTGCACATGAGTCAAGCGCATGATATTATGAAATCGCCAACTTACTTCGTGGATCACCTATGCAGTCGTATGTGATGCATTCAAAGTCGTTATAAGACGACTTGTAATAAAACTGTCCACATTCGATCACTTCCTGGATAACGTCAACTTACTTTGTGGTTCATCTGTACAGTTGTATGCGATGCGTTCAAAGTCGTTAGGATTGAACGAGCCCCAGTACCCACACGGGATCCTTTCTTTGAGAACGTCAACTGAACAACTGCTTTGACCATTACATCTGCGGTGGACATCCATTGTATGGTTTGCATTCGCATTACGAATACAGTCGCTGTCTCTGATGCAGCACGACAAAGGCCAAACGCAATGAGAATCTCCAAGGACTACGGCTGTTATCTGGATGAGATTCATATCTGGACAACTTAAATTGAGTTGAGATCCAACACAACCCTGCACCATTTCTGTTTCAAAACACAAAACTTTCATATATATCATGTAAGTATTAGTACACGGTGGTTCAATAAAAAGTAAGCCAAACTTTGTATTTCGTATAAGTACTTCTAACATGAAAACAGTATTTAATATTTTAGTGAATGGTTTGATTATTTAATTAAAGAATATGTTCAGAATATCCTCCTTCTGCTTGCACGCAAGCTTGTAGGCGCTTGCGCCATTGGGCAACAGCATCGTCGAATATCCTCTGATCCAGACCATCCCACACTTCAAACAAGCGTTGCTTCAGATCGTTTACATCATGGATTGCTGTCTGGTTGACTCGCTCTTGCATAACGCTCCACGCTTCATAGTCGACAGGATTTAGATCTTGACTGTTCGGAGGCCATAATGTTCAAGATATGAAGTCTGGTGTCTCTCTTGTTAGCATTTCGATGGTTTCTCTGGCTCTGTGGGCTGGGGCACTGTCTTGTTGAAAAACAAAACAGCCTACTGGGGCTAGATTTCTGATAACAGGTAGAAGATGTTGTGACAGCAGAACGTCGCGATAATAGGCTCCGTTAATTTTTACTCCACGATCAATGAAGACCAAATGGGAACGACCTAGCGTTTGGCTTATTTTTTATTGAACCACCGTGTATATTAGCTGCTACCCGTGATGATTAAAATGATGATGTTGACTGATGACGAGGATGACGGTGATGATTATGATGATACTGATTATAATGATAGTGAGTTTCTTGTAAGGAGCTATATAAATGGCCATATACATTTGCATTGTATTGTATTTGAACACTTGTTATAGCGCCCCTACCAGATTGCCTATTCAGAGGCGCTCCCGACTACTGCGCGGACGCTGAATCGGAGTTTCACGCCGAAGCGCATGAGCAATTGCGAGTGAAGGACTTGCCCAGGGTCCCTACGCGGCAGCTTTGAGGTGGATTCGAACCCGCAACCCTCCAGCTGCAAGGCACCGAACAAACCCCTATACCACCGCACCCCAGTTGTATTGTGTTGTGTTGTATTGTATTGTACTCCACGTTTATATTGCGACCGAGCCACCCGCAGTAAAGATCCGAGAAATTAATCTCTGATAAACCGACCGACCCGGAATCGAACCCGGGCCGCCGGCGTGAAGAGCGGACTACCAACCCACTCGGCCACTTATATACATACATGATGGTGATGATGATGATAATGATGATACTGATTATAATGATAGTGGGGATGATTATGATGATGATAAAACTGATGATGATGGTGATGACGTGGATATGACAAGATCGCCAACTTACTTCGTGGATCAGCTGTGCAGTTGTATGTGATGCGTTCAAAGTCGTTATTAGACCACGAGCCCAACAACCCACAATCGATCCCTGCCTTGAGAACGTCAACGGTGCAATTGCTTTGACCATCACATCTGCGATGGACATCCATTGTATGGTTTGCATTCGCATTACGAGTGCAGTCGTTGTCTCTGATGTTGCAAAAGGTTCCAATACCTACAGAATCTCCAATGACAACGGCTGTTATGTTGATTACTTTCATTTCTGGACAACTTATATTGAGTTGAGATCCGACGCAATCCTGCACCATTTCTGCTACGAATTCAGAGACAAAATACAATTTATTATTTGACCAAGAATTACGAAACACAATCATCACCTTATAAGCGGAAGACACGAATACCCTAACGATAACAATCACTATATTTCTCTACCCATGAACGAACTTAAGTCAAAACTGGTGTATGCATATCACAAGGTATGCATGCGGTAATGCTATGCAAAATCAGTTTTTGCATTTATTCGGGTTATGCTAGTGATTATTATTGATGACAAGAGAACATACGCATTTGGTCATGGCAACTCCGACACACAATTAGAAGTCGGTATCATCAAGATCGTCATTATTGTCATTATTTAGTATATATGTATGTATTTTGTGTACACATGAACGTGCGGTGCATTAGCATTGTGGCTAACATGCTGGACTGCTCAAATAGAGGTCGGGGTTTCAATCTTCAGATTTCTCATTCAACTAACAAACCGGAACAATGTTGTCAGCTTCAATTTTCTTTTGTTTAAAGCTGCAAGCTATTGTGACTTATATCAATTTATATCGATCAACATACTATTACTCAATACGTACCACATAATACATTTTCTCGAAACCAGACGACAAGGGCAACCACACAGACATGACCTCCAAAGGAAATCTCCATCTTCATTTCCTAAGAAATGAAACAGATAAGCTTTTACATACCTCACTGACCTCTTTCATAATATAAAAGCAAATTTGAGGCCTCTTCATTACAGATAGCTTTCCAGTTCAGTGATTCATTTTATCTGCAGTCAGATATAAAAAAAAAGTTCACCATTCTCTGAATCAGCAGTAGGGATCTAAATCGACTTAATGTTAATCCAAACGTGGTTCACAGCAGTACACTCCGAGAACACAAGACTACCCTATTCAGAAGATCATGACAGTACACCATAATACTCTGTTGACGTTATCAATTGCACCTCAAAATTTCATTGTTTATTCTTCTCTACCTCACCTCATCTTTTATATTTTTTGTTTCAACCTCTCTCAGTCAGCAGGCTTGTCTGTATCTATCTATCTGTCTGTTCGTATGTCTGTCTATCTATCTGTCTGTCTATCTGTGTATATATGTATGTATGTATGTATGTAATTATGTATGTATGTATGTATGTATGCATGTATGCATGTATGCATGTATGCATGTATGCATGTATGCATGTATGCATGTATGCATGTATGCATGTATGCATGTATGCATGTATGCATGTATGCATGTATGCATGTATGCATGTATGCATGTATGCATGTATGCATGTATGTATGCATGCATGTATGCATGTATGCATGTATGCATGTATGCATGTATGCATGTATGCATGTATGCATGTATGCATGTATGCATGTATGCATGTATGCATGTATGCATGTATGCATGTATGCATGTATGCATGTATGCATGTATGCATGTATGCATGTATGCATGTATGCATGTATGCATGTATGCATGTATGCATGTATGCATGTATGCATGTATGCATGTATGCATGTATGCATGTATGCATGTATGCATGTATGCATGTATACATGTATGTATGTATGTATGTATGTATGTATGTATGTATGTATGTATGTATGTATGTATGTATGTATGTATGCATGCATGTATGTATGTATGCATGATTGGCCTAGAGCCTGGACAATGGGTGCTCGTTCGCCTACCTGTCAATCAAATTGATGTGCTATAGCCTGGGACAATAGCTCCGCGTGCGCCTACCTGTCAATCAAAAATGTGTGGCCTGGATGTGGTGGACAATGGACAGCATGCACTTGCCCAGAGTCGTGGTCGATGAACTGGCGTGCGTAGGTCCAGACCCAGAAACAAAAGACCAGCAGTTTGTGGCCCAGACTCAGGAACAAAAGATGAACATATGGCGGCTCAGACCTGGAACAAAAATAAGCAGGCTGTGTCCCAGACCCAGGAACAAAAGACCAGTAGGCGGTAGCTCATGTTGGCCCAGACCTGGAGACAGTGTACTATGGGCATTGGGCTAGGTTGGGCCTAGACCCTGAGACAATACACTAGCAGGCTGTAGCCCAGGCTGGCCAAGGCACAGGAACAAAAGACTAGCTGGCAGTGGGCCAGACCCGGAGATAATAGACTCGGATAATGGCTGCCTATACTAGAACAATAAAAGGCAAAGCTTAGAACAATAGGGGCGGGGCTTAGAACAATAGAAAGGGGCTAAGAACAATAGGGTCGGTGCTTACCTCCACTTTCACTCCCTCTGAGCTAGAAGATACAGTCTACACACTACTTATGTATGTATGTATGTATATATATATGTATGTATGTATGTATGTATGTATGTATGTATGTATGTATGTATGTATGTATGTATGTATGTATGTATGTATGTATGTATGTATGTATGTATGTATGTATGTATGTATGTATGTATGTATGTATGTATGTATGTATATGTATGTATGTATGTATGTATGTATGTATGTATGTATGTATGTATGTATGTATGTATGTATGTATGTATGTATGTATGTATGTATGTATGTATGTATGTATGTATGTATGTATGTATGTATGTATGTATGTATGTATGTATGTATGTATGTATGTATGTATGTATGTATGTATGTATGTATGTATGTATGTATGTATGTATGTATGTATGTATGTATGTATGTATGTATGTATGTATGTATGTATGTATGTATGTATGTATGTATGTATGTATGTATGTATGTATGTATGTATGTATGTGTATGTATGTATGTATGTATGTATGTATGTATGCATGTATGTATGTATGTATGTATGTATGTATGTATGTATGTATGTATGTATGTATGTATGTATGTATGTATGTATCTGTCTGTCTGTCTGTCTGTCTGTCTGTCTGTCTGTCTGTCTGTCTGTCTGTCTGTCTGTCTGTCTGTCTATCTATCTATCTATCTATCTATCTATCTATCTATCTATCTATCTATCTATCTATCTATCTATCTATCTATCTATCTATCTATCTATCTATCTATCTATCTATCTATCTATCTATCTATCTATCTGTCATCTGTCTATCTTTCAATCTATCCACCTCTATCTGTCTGTCTATGTATCTGCACATAATCAGTCTATCTAGTTATCCATTTACCTATCTGTTTACCTGTCAATTATTACCATTTTCTTTCCCCAATCATCTTTAACATTATCCATTCATTTAAAACTTTCTAATTACAATAGTCCACGCGCACATACATAATTCTTAAATCTATTCATCGAAGTTAAATTTTTAGGCTGACGATGATGACACTACCTACTTAGATTAGTCAGACAAAGATCCGTGTTCAACATAAAAGTACCAACAACCCTCGCTGTCAGACGATTCCCGTTCGTCTATCTGGAAAACGTGTGACTAAGCGTATTAGCTGGTCGTCGGCTAACACCAACGCCACTATGCGGGTCGGACGTGTGAATCGAAAATATTAGCGATTTGTCAGTTCAGGAAGTAAAAGGGGCTTTGACCTATTTATGCGATAATTGCTTACCCGTTTAAAATATATAATATCCCGACCGCCGATTTATATCTTAATTTATGACGAAAGAAAACAAATAACTGACTACTATTCTCAACAGAGAATTTTTCACCTAAAGAAGATACGCAAGTATAATACCTCTCGAAGTTCGATCATTCCAATTATCTTTGACCCTGAGCTGTTGCATTAACCAGCTGACAGCCTGCCATGGTGGCAAAACATTCGCGTGGGTCTCCAGCTCAGTCTAGTTGGGTACTTGGTCGAGCCTCTGAGTAGGTTTATTGAAGAGGTGCTATATAAATTATTGGAATTAATGAATATATACTGTGAAAAGTTCCGAGGGGCAAGCAAGGGTAATTTTAAAGTTGATTTAACGGTACTTTTTGCCGTACCAGTAGTGGATAAAGTAAGAGCCAGCCTACCAGGTCCTCACAGAAGAGTAAGAGCCAGCCTACCAGGTCCTCACAGAAGAGTAAGAGCCAGCCTACCAGGTCCTCACAGAAGAGTAAGAGCCAGCCTACCAGGCCCTCACAGAAGAGTAAGAGCCAGCCTACCAGGTCCTCACAGAAGAGTAAGAGCCAGCCTACCAGTTCAAAGGTCACAACGACGTCATCAGCTAGAAACGACTGTTATTTTCTGGCGACAGTTGCCACAGACCGTATTTCTGACGACAGTTCAAAGGTCAAACGACGACATCAGCGTGAAACAGACACCCTCTAATTAAAAGCTGTGGGAGTGTCATTTCAAGGGTCGCTCTTCTTAGGCCAGTACCACACACACACACACACACACACACACACACACACACACACACACACACACACACACGCACACACGCACACGCACACACGCACACACGCACACACGCACACACGCACACACGCACACACGCACGCACGCACGCACGCACGCACGCACGCACGCACGCACGCACGCACGCACGCACGCACGCACACACACACACACTATACACTATACACGTTTGGGTAACGTACATTTTCTTGTTGAGTGAGTTCACACTCACTGAAAAGCCCTTGTATTTAGCTTGAATTATAGAAAAAAAGTGGAAATAGAGCGATCAAGCCGTTTTTCACTTCTCAACATGTATTATGCTCACTAAGCACTTTTGCGTAACGTGCTTTTACATTTAGGTATGCCTCAAACTATACTATCTAGAATTATCAAGTGTCTTAAATTTAAAGTCAGCAACTTGGGTTTTTAACTCTTGTAGGTGGACTTACATGGTTTTACATGGCTGACTAAGCCCAATTTATTATTCATTAAATACAAATTGCAATCTTTTACTTTATAGGCCAGCTGCTATAACCGGGATATTTGCCCTTTTACACATAGGTGCGCAGCGTTGTGCTAGCAATCTCCTTCAATGCGCACTAAGGCTAATTTATTAGGCATTAGGCACAAATTGCATGGTTTTTGAATTTGTAGCTCGTCATTTGCAAAGCTCATTTTACACTGTTTCATTGTACAACCAAGCTGTCAATGTTTTAGACACTCACACTTAGACCAACTTTAAGCTTGCACGCCAGTGCAGCTAGACTTTGCTCGTGTAGCTGCACATGTATTGTTTTACAAGGTTGATCAAGTCTCAATGAATATTCTTTTAGCCTTCCTCCTTTTACGCTTAGTGTGGAAGCCAATACAGGCAGTGTTTGCGCTTGCATGCAAGTACAGCTCTCACCATTTAGCCATTTGCAACTTTAAAATTTCCGAAGTTGTGGTTTTCAATCTTTTAGATTTCAGACGTCGGGCTTTCCAACTTTAAAATTTCAGACACTCTGGATTGCATCTTTTAGATTTCAGACCTGGTGGTTTTCAAAATTTTAATTTCAGAACTTCTTGTTTGCTAATTTAAAATTTCAGAAGTCGTGGTTTTCAATCCTTTAGATTTCTGAAGTTGTGGTTTCCTCCAACTTTAAAATTTCAGACACTCTGGTTTGCATCTTTTAGATTTCAGACCTGGTGGTTTTCAAAATTTTAATTTCAGAACTTCTTGCTGGCTAATTTAAAATTTCAGAAGTCGTGGTTTTCAATCCTTTAGATTTCTGAAGTTGTGGTTTCCAACTTTAAAATTTCAGACACTCTGGTTTGCATCTCTTAGATTTCAGACCTGTTGGTTTTCAAAATTTTAATTTCAGAGCTTCTTGTTTGCAATTTTAAAATTTCAGAACTTGTGGTTTTCAATCCTTTAGATTTCAGGTGGTGTGGTTTTCAACTTTAAAATTTCAGAACGTCAGGTTTGCTTCTTTTAAAATTTCACACTTGGTGGTTTTCCAAATTTTATTTTTCTGAACTTCTTCATTGCGACTTTAAAATTTCTGAACTTCTTGGCTGACCGGAGAGCAGCTCGATTTGCGACCGTATGACGGTGGTCAAAGTGCATGCCGTACAAAGTCCTCGCTACGTTATACACGGTGGGAAGACGGAGAAAGAGAAAGACAGAGACAGAAATAAAGCGACAGATATGCATTACGATGCTTGACCAATGAGAAGCAAGCTATGAAACATAAGATTTTCGCGTTAAACTGATTGGACTAACACTCCATAGCGTCAACACCTTATTACAGAGAATTTCTGTATTTTGCATTTACAGATTTATTCTGTGTATTTCTACAGATAACGCCATGTAGGACTACATTATATTTCAAACAGTGATAGATGTCGTCCAAAAGCCTGCGGCTAAACCCTGGGAATTTCACCTTGCTTGGTATTGGTGGGCAGATTCGCTAATTCGATCTGCCCAGTTTAAAGCATAGTTTTCCATTGGGCTTTCTTTTCTGCTATTGTACTTGATTTGGGCGTGACCTTGGGCCAATAATTGACGTTTTTACTTTTAGAGCATGTGGATTGATCATATGCATGTCGAACGTGCTTCTATCACATGCGCCAGATTCACGCGATACGCTTTTCGCTTACAACTCATTCCTCCACGACCCCATGGGTGCATGCTAAAGCTCAAGGGTTGATTGTGGCAACTAGGGGTCTGCGGGTATACCCGTACCCGCGGGTTTACCCGTACCCGACCCGTACCCGCGGATCGGGTACGGGTCGGGTACGCATTTCACGGGTCGGGTCACGTACGGTAGGATCATCACGGGTACGGGTATACCCGGTTTTACCCGTACATAATTAATTATTTGAAATTTTGGGGTTACAATGTCACCTTGCGTATAAGAGTGAATCATAGACCGTAGCTTAAAGGACTGCTCTTAATTCTTCCTCTTCTTCCCCTTCCTCCTTCTGCTCCTCCTTCCGTTTAGTAAAGTAGGAGAAGTATATTATCATCATCATCACCATCATCATCATCATCATCATCATCATCATCATCATCATCATCATCATCATCATCATCATCATCATCATCATCATCATCATCATAACCATCATCATCATCATCATCATCATCATCATCATCATGCGAAAGTATATCATCACCCATCATCATCATCATCATCATCATCATCATCATCATCATCATCATCATCATCATCATCATCATCATCATCATCATCATCATCATCATCATCATCATCATCATCATCATCATCATCATGACCATCATCATCATCATCATCGTCATCATCATCATCATCATTATCATCATCATCATCATCATCATCATCATCATCATCATCATCATCATCATCATCATCATCATCCCCCGTCATCATCACCATAAAATCCTGACGCGACTCATTTGTCGGCGATGGGTGCGAATAAATGTTCTCCATTTCCCTGCTGCAACTATTACTGCTGCTGCTGGTACTACTACTATTACTTCTGTTGTTGTTGTTGCTGCCGCTACTACTACTACTACTACTACTACTACTACTACTACTACTACTACTACTACTACTACTACTACTACTACTACTACTACTACTACTACTACTACTACTACTACTACTACTACTACTACTACTACTACTACTACTACTACTACTGCTACTACTACTACTACTACTACAACTACTAATACTACTACTACTATCATCATCAGCCTATTTATTATTATTGCTACATGCTGAGTTGCAAGCCTGTTACGGGTACTGTGGGAAAGCATGCTAATGACGTGGCGGGTAAACTGCGGGTACGGGTATATCCGCGGGTACTGGTACGGTCGGGTAGTAATTTTGAGTACGGGTCGGGTACGGGTACGGGTAATGGTCCTATATTACGGGTACGGGCCGGGTAGCAAAAATACTCTACCCGCAGACCTCTGGTGGCAACGCTATGTATGCAAGGCTAATAATATTAGCCTTGTATTATTAGCCTTGCATATTAGACTGCAGTTGGTTAATGCTGAGAAGATATTATCTTCTCAGCATTAACCAACTGCAGTCTATCTTAACGCTGAAGCCCGTCTGATTGAGGGGAATACCTAGATTTGGGAATATATATATATATATATATACATATATTTATATATATATCGAGTTTCGTGCGGGAGGAATTGCACACTTAGGATCTTAGTGCTCATGCGTAATTGCCTTGCGGTCTGTTCTCCATCTTATCTTAGGGAGTTGTATCTCGGTCTCATTCATTTCTGGCCGTGGTTTCCTCGCTCTGCTGCACAAGGCGGCCTGGCTGTTTCCGTCACAATTCAGCACCAATTCTTGGCTGCGGGTTGTCCAACTTTCTGGAATTGGTTACCTATCGTCTTATGACATGAATTCCTTTGCCTTCCTTTACCTCTATTTTTTAGGCGCTTCAAACCCATTTTGTTTGATCCTCGTTTTAGTCGTTCGGTCGAGAGTGCGTCTGATGATTATCAGATAATTATTACAATTAGACATAAGCACTAATTGCGCAAAATGTGGGCCCGCATCGTGACACAAATGGTAAATGGTGATAAGCCATGGGCTCGTTGTGACTCAATATGTGCTGCGGGGATTATTTCCGGGGGCAGTGCAAAAACATTACAATCTTCGCCCCAGGCCGCACGATTTTAAGCTCCCAGCCAAAGACGATAAAAACTATATACCAAGAGTTTTATATATAAAATAGCAAACAAACCTTTCATATGAGAACAACGATAGCAACGAACTTACTATATAATTTCTAATTTAACTTGTACCTGGATGCGGTGTGACAACCCGAATAATCAATAAACGAAGATATATTTTTGTATCAATAAGATATGGCTATCATGTAAGCTAGCAAATGAAAATAATAACTATTCAACACCTTGCGGAAAGAAAGGGAAGGAGAGAAAAATATTTTATTCATTCGCAATCAACATAAGTTATTCTGCAGCCAGTGATGATTCGTGTTTATATCCGTAGTAAGAATTTGGTTCTTTTGGGGCCGCATCCTCATACCTTCGATGCTTGAGGACATTCTTATTTCCCCGGGGCTGTCACGCTGAATCTGAATAGCTCCTACTGTAAGAGCCTCTTTATAAATTCTCAGATACGATACGATACATGTATACCTGTCTACTTATATTCCTGCTTACTTAATTTGAAAAATATGCTAAGAGTATCGTTGAAGCCACTGAATCTTGGAGTCCAAACATTACAATACATTAACGCTTCAACATAAAGTGTGTCGTATGCATGAAACAAACCTGGAAAGACTGTGGGTGGGTTGCATGTGGTTTTTCGCACTTGATCTCCGATGGAATTAACTGAGCTGAAGTCCCGAGCCAGAAAGAAAGTAACGTTCTCCTGTTTCAACGGAAAGCAAGACTTCAAAACCATTGTTTTTGTTTATGATAAGGTAACTAGATTTGTGGTAAGAGCCGATTGATAACGTTAGTAGATGGAGAAACACGATGCGGATATTCTTATGTCAGATGAGGAATTGCACTATACTTCTTCGACATTGGACGCACTGGATGCTCTATGCGTAGCTGTTGACTAACCGCGTCTCCGATGCTCCAAATTAAATCTGCGCGATAATAAATGTGGTGGATTTATGTACCTTGTCTAAGCATGTATAAAATATGATGTATGCGTGCATATTATGTAGGCCTACGTGCGTATGCATGAATTTATGTATGTATCCATGCTTGCAGGCCTATCATCTGAACACATATAATGGCTCTTTGTAACTTTACACATAAAAATACTTTTAAACAAACCGCTTTAGTACAGATATGAACACCTTTTGCGGCGGTGAAGATAGGAGCGTGAGCGTTTCCTTCCTTGATGTTTGTCGTAACTCCGACAACCAAAGTTCTAATTTTTTTGCCGTGAACTTTATTGATGGCGTCTGTGACGTTAGATATCGGGTCAGTGGGTCGGGCATCTGTGATGATGATAGCCGTGTCTGAAACGTCTTGTCGGTCGCCTTTGGCGATTGTGTAGACGGTGGATGTCAGAAGCTTAAGGGCAGGGACGATGCGTGTGCCTCCCTTCGGGTAAGGAACTTTGTCGATTGCGTTCAGGAGAGATGTCTTATTTGTGTGACTGAAACGAAAGTAAATTCACATCAAACAGTGCTAGTTTCTTAGGATGGAAGAAAGTGTTACTACATGATCGACGAGGCGGTTGAAAGTATGCGTTTGAGATATCAATATACTTTGAATAATGCTGATGTAAATGTGAAGATAATAATGATCCTTTGGGTCACCCATTGACGATTCATGAACTGCATTTTGATTGATTGATTTTGCTGAATGTAAGGACAGGACTTCATGATTTGCATTTTAGATCGCTTCTATAGAGACATGAAAGCAAGTGTGATTACGTTGCTAAGTTCCACTGGATACTAGAGGAACTTGAGAAGATGATCACAGCCACTCTTGTGTCGTTCGGGCCAATGGTCATCCAGTCGACGAGGCGATGAATGAACTGGAGAGTGAGATTCCAGTTCGCACACGGACGCGCGGATTCCTTTTGGCATATACTTTCAGATCCATCAACGACAAAGGTCAAGTCCTGTTTAGCCGTACAGTCTAAAGCGAAAGAAAGTACACGGTTGTTAGACTATTAGCTATAATCCAGAATAAACCAGAGAAACTGACCTAAATTTTATCCGTAGGCCGCCTCTCTGTAATGAGGCGCAGTGATTTTCAAATGCTCGATGATTTGAAAATGAATAATATTATGTTTATAGATATCGTTACAATAATTTCAATTTTCTTTTCTTTTTTAACATACGTATAATTAAATTAAAAAATTCAAGAGTTTAGGTCCAATCTTATCTCAAAACTTCCAGAATAGTGTCTCATAAGTTGCGAGATAAAAATCGATGGCAGATATGAAGCAGAACCGCATTCTCAAGGCACAATCTACAGAGCGCAACCTGTCGAAATCAATGACACCCTATAAACAAGAAAGTGGCCTTGAAAAAAACAATACCTAGCATTCTCTTTGTCAACCACCATGGTAATAGACAGGTGCCCGTTATTGCAAGATCTTCTGTCGTTGTGGGTAAAATAAAACTGTTACTAATCAGATACAAGCAGTTCCCTCAATTTACTTTCTCGACAAATGTCCGTAACCTGGGTGTTACTCTTGACAGTACTCTTTCTTTCTCTGCACATATCTCTAATCTCTCTCGGTCCAGTTTTTATCACTTGCGGCGTCTACGTGCCATTCGACGATCTGTCCCCTCTCCGATTTTTTCTTCCATGGTTCATGCCTTTGTCTGTTCTCGCATTGACTACTGTAACTCGTTACTTATGGGCCTACCAAAACTCCGCCTGGCTCCACTGCAATCAGTACTTAATTCTGCTGCTCGTTTAATTGCCCGCCTACCTCGTTTCTCCCATATTTCGACTTTCATGACTCAAGACCTTCATTGGCTTCCTCTAACTGCTCGAATTCAGTTTAAAATTCTTTTTCTTACGTGTAAAACGTTTTTAGGTCAAGCTCCATGCTACCTCTGTGATCTTATGAGACGGCCTATCTCCGCTATCTCTGGACGTCCTCTCCGCTCTTCTGACCATCATGACCTTCTAGTTCCGAGGTCTCGGACTGCCACTGCACAGCATCGTGCCTATGCCTCCGTTGGACCTTTGCTGTGGAATGACCTCCCTGCTTTAACTCGTGCTGTAATGTTATCTGGAGGTACCACTGTTTCTGCTCGTTCCCTTAAGACTTTTCTTTTTTCGAGGGGCCCTTCGCACTGGAAGCGCTTCTGATTAGGTTGTACTGCGAGAGGCGCTTTATAAGTCCATAAATAGAATAGAATAGAATAGAATATATATTGTTAGGCATAGGCTCTATATAAATGGACTGGTGCGAGGTGGTAATGCCTAACACGTGCATGGAACTTAGGATGGGCTTCCCGCGTAGCTTAGTGGGGCCTATATAAGCTCGTGGTAAGGTTCGTCAGGAGGCCAGTTCTGGTTCTCGTTTTGGTGTCGCTGACCCTCGTTGGGTTCTTCTTCTTCCGACCACCGTTTGGTCTTTTGTGCTTGTCATAGCACCGTTTCTGATGTTCTTGGGTGGCATGCCCTTTGTCGTCTTCGGGACCGACAGTTTTGTGTTCTACACGTTTTCGGCGATAGAGGTCTTCGTTAGACCTGCTGACGTGGTTTTTGGTGTTGTTCTGGAGAGTCGTGCGGAGTTGCTGCCTCGCTGTAAAGGTATCATTGTGCTTGTAAATACGCTTTGTATATAGTTTATCGCATTAAATGTTAAACTTGAATCCGGGGCTTTACTTCCTTTAGACTAGGCGTAACATATGGGGGCCCGTGTCCGGTCTTTTCTCGCTAAATTTTGAAAAGTGGGATATATATTTTGGTCGAAATTTTCGTTCAAAATTTAAATTGCGTAGTAGAGTGCACGTGACAGGTGTACAATGGAGTCGCCAAGTGCGACCAAGCAGCTCGAGTCAGACGATGTAATCGATATGTCGGCTGACGAGCTCAGGCAGCAGGTTGAAAATTTGGGGCATGAAACTAAAGGGTTGAGCAAAACTCAGCTTCAAAAATTGTTAATGAAATCGTTGTCGCCGAAAAAAGATGTTGAGGAGTGGCGCTTAAAAGCGAAGGCGAAAAAAGAGGCTGAAGAGCTGGAACGACAGAAGAGAAAGGAAGAAAGAGAATTTGAAATGGAGAAATTAAAATTACAAACGCAAGCGCAGGCGGATGAGAGAAAAATGGAAGCGCAGGCGGAAGAGAGAAAATTACAAGCGCAGGCAGAAGAGAGAAAATTGCAGGCAGAGGAACGAAAAATGCAAATGCAGGTGCAGGCAGAAGAACGTAAATTGGCTGCGCAGGCGGAAGAAAAACGATTGACGTTAGAGGCAGAAGAACGTAAATTGGCGGTGCAAGCGCAGACAGAAGAACGTAAATTGGCTGCGCAGGCGGAAGAAAAACGATTGACGTTAGAGGCGCAGGCGGAAGAAAAACGATTGACCGCTCAAACAGAGGAAAGAAAACTAGAGGCACAAGAAAGAATGCGTGTAGAAGATAGAAAGTTAGAACAGCAAAAATTGGACATTCAGATGAAAAAAATTGAAATGGGAAACTTTACTGACACAGATGGAATGGGTAAAGATTCTTTCAAATTTGCGGGAGCCATGAAATTCGTACCAAAATTTGAATCTGCCGATGTGGAGCATTATTTGGTCGCGTTTGAAAGCGCAATGGCGCTACATAAAATTCCGAATGATAAATGGACAGCATTGTTGCACCCACAATTAACGGGAAAGGCTCAAAAAGTATTTTCGGAATTGTCAATTGAAGAATGTTCTGATTATGAAATTGTGAAAAAGGCATTGCTAATTGCGTACGAGAGGGTCCCTGAATTTTACCGAAAACGATTTCGTAACATGGGAAAAGAAAAATTGGAAACGTACTCCAACTATGCGTTTCGCATGCAGTTACCTTTTCAACGGTGGCTTGAGGGCGAGGGTGCAGTAGAAGATGAAAAACGCATGGCTGAAGTATTTAAACTGGAACAGTTTGTGAAATGTCTACCACCTGAGTTACACAGATGGCTGGTAGACAAGAAACCTTTAACCCTAAGTGCGGCAGCAAAACTGGCAGACGAATACGCAGTATTGTATAAACAGGTGCCGATGGAAGCCACTGGGGGGCCTAAACAAGATTCGTTTAATTGGAGACGAAATTCGCCACAAAGGGGTAATTCAGGTTTTCAGCGGTTTGCGAGGGAAGGTCATGACGTACAACCTTTTGGGGAGCAAGTTGTATGCAACTATTGCCGATCTGTCGGTCACCTGGTATCGCAATGTGACAAGCTTAAGCAAAGAAGGGAGCGGTCGGGTAATGAAAATTGGAGGAGTGGCCCTAAACACGTGGGTCTAGTCAATGAAATATCGGCGCCTGTTAATGTGCATGTTAGTTCTGAAATAAGTGCAGTAGACAAGCGTTATATGCCTTTCTGTGTGAATGGAAGTGTGATTGATGAAAATGAGGTGAAAAGGTCTGTACTTTTTCTAAGAGATTCTGGGTCGTTACAGAGCCTTGTTAGTAAAGAATGTGTACGGTTGAATGAGTTTAAAGACACTGGTGAAACTCGTTTGTTGAAAGGAATTAGTGGTGCTGTGATGGAATTGCCTTTGGTTCAAATGCGTGTTGAATGTGAATTTGCTAAGGGAGAGATTCTGTGTTGTCTGATAAATGAATTACCAGCAGGCATATCTATACTCATAGGTAACGACATTGCTATGGAAGGTGAGCCTATGAATATAGCTGTAGTCACACGAGCGCAGTCACGCTTGAACGCAGACGAGAGGACAGAGAGGGTAAATGAACAGGTGTTGACTCAGACGGATGTGTGCAATGATGCGTGTACGGATGAACTGAGTGAAGGTGATTTAGAACAATTGTTTTCTGACTCGGATGAATTTATGCATATGCCGAATGAATGTGTTTCTCGTAAGGAGTTAGTTAAGCTGCAGAGGGCAGATGTTGAATTGAAACCGTTGTTTGTTTTGGCCGAGGCAAACGGACATGTTGGAGCAGGAAAGTGTGGCTATGAAATTGTTAACGGGGTGTTGGTACGTAAATGGTCGGACAAAATTACACCACAAGGGATAGGATTGACGCAGATTGTGGCACCGGTTCAGATACGAAAGAAATTGCTGAACGTTGCACATGTTAGTCTGGCGTCTGGTCATGCAGATACACAGGAAACTTTGGATAGATTGCTCCGACATTTCTGGTGGCCTTGTGTGAATACTTCGGTACATGAATATTGTCATTCTTGTGAGGTGTGTCAGATGTTGAATGAAGGCGAGCTTTTGATTAATGTGCCTATCATTGATGCAGTAGATGTTGTTGGACAATTGGGCGTATGTGAAAAGGTGTGCATGGATGTTGTATCTCGAGTGGCAGTTAAAAGTACACATACAGGTGCATGTTCTAATGAAGAAGTCGAAATTGCGTTTGGTATTTTGGAAGGTGTATCTAACAGGTTACGTTGGATGGTCTACCAGATGATTCCTGTTGGAAATATTCGTTGGTGTTTTGTGAATGGGTTGGTTGGTCTTGAAGACAACACGATGTTGATGAAAGGTCGGTTGTTTGAACAAATGTTGTCTACGGTTGGTAGATCTCGGGTGAATAAGTTTTGTGGGAAGTGGACGTCGAGTGATAGTAGTACTTCATATGATAGTTCTGAATCGATGTTGTTGAAAGAGTGTTTGTCTGAGCCTGTGTTGAAGGAAATTGTTGAAATTCAGATGAATGTGTTCGTCATGATATCGAGTGTACTTGGTCAGAATGATGCGAATTTTGCGGTTGAGGCGCAACAGAAGTTGGTATTGTGGAGTGAGGATAGTCGTTCACGTGATATTGATGAAACGGATGATGTGTTGGCGAATGTGTTGCCTATTGAGACGTTGCTGTGTGTGAAGGATGGATTTTCTTTGAAGCCTGTAATGACAAGGTTTGTATTTGATACTACGTCGCACATGTTAGTGAATCAGAGAAGTCATTGCTGTTTGACTATGACAAAAGTGACATTGTTGTACAAGTATCGTGAGGTTGTTGCGTGTGTGGTTCTGCTGGGTGTGATGTTTCACATGTATGTTGTGATGAGTGATGTGTCGAATGGGAACCATGTGGATATTGTATTCAATGTTATGGTTGAAACAGAACTTAAGTGTGTTCAGGTATTTCAGTCGTTGCAGGGAACCATGTGTGTTTGTTATGACATTGTGTACGTGGCATATGCTTGGATTGTTGGTGTCTATGCGAAGATGTGTCAAACTGTTGATTTTACTTGCGATATGGACAATGTTGTTCGGGTAAAGTTGAAAGTTGGTCAGATTATGGTACTTCATGATTGTTACAATGATGATCTGGAATGTAACGAACTTGTGAAATATGATTTTGATGAGGTTGTGCAGTATGATGATTCTCATGGGTGTGTGAGAGTTTCTTTTCAGGATGTATACGCGCTGGAAGTTCCTGTCGACGATGGACGCCAGTTTGTGACGAGACGTGATTCGAGGTGTGTGATCGTCTTCTTCGAGCTATGGATGACGATGACTGTCTTGGTGTTGGCGACGCATGTCACGAGAGACACGGCCTGCGTGTTTCCTTCGTCAATGGATGGCGACGACGCGTTGGTGGTGGTGCTTGCCACTGAGTACGCCTGCGTCATGTACGACGGTGTGGTTCGGTGGGCATACTGTACACCGATGTTTTTCTTCGACGGTTGGAGTTCTACGTTTGGTTGCAGAACTTTTGTTCCAGAACTTTGGTGCTGAACTTTGTTCCAGAACTTTGAAAGTGGTGGTGGTTTGGCCTGTTGCCATGGACGGTATAGTTAGTTAAGTAAAGTTTGAGTATTGATCATAATTGGATTGACATGTAAATGAACTGTATGTAGATTGTGTAGACCTGCTGACGTGGTTTTTGGTGTTGTTCTGGAGAGTCGTGCGGAGTTGCTGCCTCGCTGTAAAGGTATCATTGTGCTTGTAAATACGCTTTGTATATAGTTTATCGCATTAAATGTTAAACTTGAATCCGGGGCTTTACTTCCTTTAGACTAGGCGTAACAATATGAATATGTATGAATATAAATTATGTAGTAATATATATATATCTATTCTATATATATATATATATATATATATATATATATATATATATAATATATGGGTCTGGCTATTTAGGTAGCTCCTCTCGTGAACCTCACAAACTGTAACAGTAATTGTAACAATATGGAGAAACTTACATAGCTCCGCTTCCAGATAAACGCGAGCCTATAAACGACGTCAACCGTCGTTAGGGATAGAAAGTTCATCAGTTGGCAAGCGATGCTCAGTACAGGTCAGCGCATTGACGACAGTGAATACTACGTTAAGGGGCTGCAAGTGAAGGATGGTGAAGAGTTGGCTTAGGTTATAAAGGCATGTGCGAGAGATACATGATACAAAAAAAGGTTACGTGCATTTCTTCTTTCCTCAATATAAACGGTTACGTGCATTTCTTCTTTCCTCAATATAAACGGCCATACCATCACTAGAAGTGCTTATTACCGCGTTTATTTAAGGATTTAGTTAAGTTTATAGTTAAGATCGTGTTATCACTTGTTTCTGGATAATTCAACTCTTGTTGTCTCTAGTCACCTTCTGGTTCAGTTTCTGTTTTTTTTGGCTAACTTGGAATTTTTGTTTGTAATTTGCTATCTGGGTGACCCTCCTTAGCGGGATCTCCATCCCTTTTGGGCCTCCCTTTGTCGCCAATGCATTTTTGTTAATTTACATTCTCTGGCATAATTGTAATGTTTTGTTTTGGTTGCAATAAAACAACTTGATTGATTGATTGATTGATTGATACGACTGACGTGATAAAAAAGTGATATTGTAATATTACATCCAGTTCGCGAACTGAGAAGGTGTAGTGGACGTCTGGAAACCAAATGTGAAAAAATCCATGTCAATCTTGGCGAGTTGGGCTCGACCACCATGATGGTTGGAAGACATTCAAAGCCGTGGAGGTATTGGTCGAAAATCACAAGTAGATAATGGACAGAAGATTTGGCTGTGAATGTCTAGTTTAAGGTAAATAGAGGGTCTGGAATTTTCTTGTATTGGTCGCGAAGGCCTATAATCATCGAAGAGGAGATTGGGTAGCCACATGAAGAAGATGATCTATGGAGTGGAAGAACCTATTTGGTGATAACGAGACGAATAGTTGAGTGTTGTCAGCTTAAGGTAACTGAATGAGTGAGCTGAGTAGAGAAGTGTAAATGGTGAACAAGAACAAGAACATAGCCACGAGGAATCCACAGATGAAAGGGCATGAATGGGATGAGGCTATCGGTGTTTTAATGAAGAAATAGCCAGAAAAGAAATGGGATTGAATACAGAGGAGGGCAATATCAGTAAAACCGAACTAGTTGACAGACTTTTTAGCAAAAATATTGTGGTCAACGGTATCGGAGTCTGCCGAAATGAAAGGAGGCAGAGACAAGAGAGACGAGACAAGTTCATAGTTGATGACAGATGGCAGAAACAAGTTTGTTTGTAGAGAGAAGTGACGATAGATCTCGGTTCAGTGGCACTACTCTTTGGTCACAAACAATGAAAAATAATTTTTTAAATGCTAATCAAAGTTGCAAAGTTTTGCGTAGAAAATTGTACAAAAGCATGCACTAGGCGTTATTTTTGTCGTCCTTAATTAAAACGTCCATAAAAGTTTCGGCTTATTTAGCTTTTACATAGAATCTAAATACATACCCATTATTATGAATATGAACTCTGTTAACTGCATGCATTTGATAAATTATGAATATTTGTAAGTTTACCCAACATAACCAATTTATGTTTACTGACCCCACTGCACCCCATAAAAAGCATCCATAAGTGTCGGGATCTGTTTGCAAGAAAGACCCAAGATGGCCGTATGCAGCCACGATGCCAAGTTCATGCGAGACGACGTCACACTTGGAGCGATTCATCTGTAAGCCCAGTTTTCTACATTTGCTCTCTAGCAGGGGTCACGTCAACTACCTGCGTCCTGCCGCCCAGGGTAAGGTCATACAAGTATCCAAGGGCGAGGGGTACGGCGGTTCAGACAGAAGAGCAAATTGCCTAGCATGTCTCTGGACATTTCAAACTTAGGCGACATTCAACACAATACTGCACAGTTTCTGTTGTGAAATCAAATACAAAAATTATTGTTCGACAACAAAAACACACAAAACACGTGAAGTCCGATTTGTCAACGCTGATGTCAATGATGATGAAAATTATGACAATCCTGATGATAACAACATTTCTCTTTCTATGGATCAACTCAAGTCAAGGTAAATGTATAAACACAACATACAATGCATACATGTGGCAATATCATACAGTGATTATTGTATTTATTTGGTAATGGAATGATGATTGATGATTGATGATTGATGATTGATGATTGATGATTGATGATTGATGATTGATGATTGATGATTGATGATTGATGATTGATGATTGATGATTGATGGATGATTGATGGATGATTGATGGATGATTGATGGATGATTGATGGATGATTGATGATGATGATGATGATGATGATGATGATGATGATGATGATGATGATGATGATGATGATGATGATGATGATGATGATGATGATGATGATGATGATGATGATGATGATGATGATGATGATGATGATGATGATGATGATGATGATGATGATGATGATGATGATGATGATGATGATGATGATGATGATGATGATGATGATGATGATGACTGACAAGGGAACTGAATGCTTCTGGCCACGAAAGTTATGAGACACACGTGCTATGCACTGCTGAGCGTGAGGAGACAGGTTTACATACCGATGATAGCTTATTTTATAGAGTTAAATCACGGACTAGCGGGGTCCGAGCATTGGGACCTTAAATGGCGTGGCACCCATTCAAACGGACATGGATGGTAAAGGATCTCACCCGATCAATTTATTGAAAAAAGGGTGGAATCGAGGCCATACAGTCGCTACAGAAGAACATTTACATTCAGAGTTCAATAATGTTTGTAAGTTTGCATGAATGTATGTATGTATGCATGTACATGTATGTATGTAACTATGTATGTATGTATGTATGTATGTATGTATGTATGTATGTATGTATGTATGTATGTGTGCTTGCAGGTATTTATATATACATGTAAATTTATGTATGTATTTATTTATGTATAAATGTATGTATATAATTATATTTTTGAGAAACGATAGCCGATTGGGGGTTAAGGGTTGGATATGTAACGCGGAAAGGGTGAGACGATTGTTGTGCAGTGACCTTCAATAACAATTTCTCAACACCATCGTTTGATGTTTGGTCGTAGATGATAGCATTTAAAAACTGTTCAACAATAAAAATAATATGTTTTCATCAACGTACTTGTTTTGCCTATCAACATACTAGGCTATTTAAAACAGTACACTTTTCAGTACGTACCACCGGACACTTGTTCTCGAAAGCAGACAATAAGGGCAACCACCTGTAGGGTCGAACGTATGTGTCCTCCGAAGAAAAATTCCATCTTCATTTCCTAAGATAACAAATTGGTTAAATTTTACATAGCCTACTGGCTGGTCTCTTTTTAGATATTGTCACTAGTTGTCTATGAACACTGAAATACGAATTTGCAAGAGCCCTAAGTTAACCTTCAATTCGCTAACATAGACTACATAGGCAAATAGCAGATTACCAGAAGTCAGCCTCACATGAAGACGAGAACCATCGAAAATTTTTCAATCAAGGAATTCAGCGGCTGAAAATAAAAATTCAGGTTTCTTTGAAAGATTAACAGTCAGCCTTACGATCAGTTTAGTACCATATTATACGTGGTTCACAACAGTACAATCATTGCAATGCAACTGTACGCTACAAAAGTACACTGCAACAGCGCGACTCAACAGTACCCTATATAACAGTACGTCATAACAGAACCAAGATAAGCTGCACTGGTTTCCCAGTCACTTTGAGAACACTCTCGTCGTTAAAGAGTTAAGTCATTTCGTCATTATCTAAAACAGTATGATGACGTCTTCAATTGCACCTTAAACTTCAATGTTAATTCCTATCCATCCCTTATACTCTTCGTTTGTACTTTCTCAATCCCTCGTCCCTCTCATCTCTGTCTCTCTGCCTCTGTCTCTCTGTCTGTCTCCCTCCTCAATCATCTTTATGGCATCCAATCCTACTATTTTCTCTTAAATATAATTCGTCTAGGTGCATCACATACATATTTCAAAAATATAATCTTAGTCAATCACTCACACAATTCATAAATTTAATCTTAGTCAAATACTTACCCAATTCATAAATTTAATCGTAGTCAATCACTTACACAATTCATAAATTTAATTGTAGTCAATTATTTACACAATTCATAAATTTAATCGTAGTCAATCATTTACACAATTCATCAATCTTATTGTAGCAAATCACTTACACAATTCATAAAACTAATCGTAGTCAATCATTTACACAATTCATAAATCTTATTGTAGCAAATAACTTACACAATTCATAAAACTAAATAAACTCAGTCAATTACTTACACAATTTATAAATCTAATCTTAGTCAATCACTTGCCTAGTGTGCGTCCGTGGAGATACTTCTCTCTTTCGTCGCTGTTTCTGGGGTGTTTTGGACGATTTTCGGACGCTTACCATCGAAGCTCTCGGCTGTTTCGTAAAATGCGTCAATTACCACGCGCCGTCCAACAGGAAATGATGCTGATGTTGGTGAAGATTACTCATAACAAGGATGGTGGTACCGGAAATATGATGGTAAGAAGAATCACAGCTCCGATTCCCTCACACACGTATCCCTCTGTTCCTGTTTCTGCTGCTGTCTGTCTCCGTCTATCTCTCGGTCTCCGTCTGCCTCTGGTTCTGTCTGTGCGTCTCTGTCTTCGTTCTTCTTTGTTGAGAGAGTAGGGTTATCACTAAGCCCAGATGTACAATAGGCTAATTACCCACATTAAATAATTATGTAGATTGTGTTACTCAACATCCTGTAATTCGCCCACATTAAGGTTGTGATATTAATGTCAAAAATAGCGCATAATTATAATCCACTCACGACGTGAATTAGGACAGAGTACTTTAAACATAATGCTACGCTTGTTAAGCAAGTGTGAGTGAAGGACTTGTTCAAGCGACGCCTACATAGTAACCGCTTCAGGAAGGAGGCTCGAACCCGTACATTTCGGGTTGCAAGGCGAGCACTCTAGCAATCGGATACCGTGTCCCACAAAGACAGGAAGTAAGAACAATGGCGGCGCCAGAGGGTAGGGGCTTAGCCCCCCCTAACTGCGGCTCAGCCCACCCTAAAAAAGTGGGAAATCACTGCAAATCACAGGGAGAAGAGGACAAAAGGGAAGGGCTTGTAGCTTTAGCCCCCGCAAAACCTGAAATCCTGGCGCCTCCACTGAGTAAGAAGCAGTGTCGCAATGAGTGGCAGTCATCACAACAAACCAGAGTCATTACAAAAGCATTGGCTGTTTACAATCCAACCATGTCCCGCAAATATGACTAGAGCAGCAGGGATCCAAGATAGGCTTTTATACAAAACAGACTTCCAGAGGAGCGAAGTGTGTCTATGTCATCACAGTAACGTATCAATACCAAGCTCAGAATAATTTAGGTGTCGTCGATGAAGAACTTATTGAAAGAGGTTGAGGAAATTACATACACCAGGCGACAAGAGGAGGGAGGCGTTTTGCACAATGCGGACATCATGTTGCAAAATGATCTGTGTTGGTTGGATCTAATTAGAATTCGTGTGGGTGTACGTTGTAATAATACAAACAACCCCGATGCACAATTAGCCTCAAAACATCAACATCGTAACCTATAGGCTAAACCTAGTATGCCGATCGTCATCCAATGTATAGACGAGAGCAGTTTCAGTGGAATAGCCTTCGCGGTAAGCTGACTGATAAGGACTGAAGTTGGGAGAGGAAGTGATGTGTTTCTTGATACGCGTAAGAAAAAGACGTTCGAGGATCTTGGAAATGTTATTGAGGTTGGATATGGGTCTGAAGTTAGAAAGGTTGCTGGTGTCAAGGTCAGGTTTTTAAGTAAAGGCGTGACTAGAGCAGATTTGAAGCATGATGGAAAACACCCTTCAGCAAAAGACAGGTTGGCCAAGTGTGCAATAAGGTGGGAGAAAACATCAGAGCAAAAAAGATTTAGTGATGTAGACATGAATGAAGTCCATTGGGGATGATTTATATATTCGTTTACTTATATATCGCAAGTACAATTATAGCATACATATAAGAGAAACGTGAACCTGTTACTATCTCTGTCTCTCTCTGTCTCTCTGTGTCTCTTTCTCTCTGTGTCTCAGTCTCTGTTTGTCTGTCTGTCTATCTCTCTCTGTCAGTTTCTGTCCCATTCTGATTCCGAATGCCTGTCTACCTGTTTGTATGTCTGTCTGTATATACAATGTCATGTTATTCTCTGTTGAAGAGACTGGTCTTTCACCAATCACATTTGATATATCAAATCAAGTCCGCAACAACTAAACATCTCTGATCGTCGTTCCGGCGCCAGGTCAAAATCCTGGGAGGTCAAGCCGAGGAGACAGCACGGTGCTACGGTGGTAATCGCTGATGATGGTGGTCGTGTGGTGGCGCAGAGTAGAATCCGGATAGGATAGCTTGAAGAGTTCGGTTTTCAGTCGTGAGTGGAAAGTAGCAGAGGAGAGTGCAAGCGGAGGGGAGGTTAAATTAAGAGGTGAGGTAGGAGGATGAGCAAACTGGTGGATGTCTTTTGGGAGTCCGTTCCAAAGAGCAGGCGCAGCATAGACTAAGGAGCGGTTGCAGAATTTAAGAGAGGATGAGACTGGAGGCCGAGGTAGAGAAAGGTATGATGATGCGCGAGTAGACCCGGGCGGTTAGATAGTGAATAGCTGGCGAATGTAAGAGGGTTTAGAGGTTTGAAGGGCGATTAGCAATTGGTTAACAAAGAATATGCTTACTTACTACTTACTTAAGTGTGACATTGATCATAGCAACGTATCACCACCAAGTTCAGAATAATTTAATATTGCGTTGCGTTTATCGTGTGCACACACCAGTGCGTTCAGCTCCGTCTAGTTTAGCTATTTTCTTCGGTTTTTGTAGCTTAACTGAATTGTTGAATTTATATACTTACGACCACAGTTCTTCGGACTAGTCGTTGCTACTTTTCAACGGATTACTCTATTTTGTTAAAGAGTAAACTTGGTTTGATTTTCGTCTAATCTTCGTCAGGCTCAGTGCACGTTATTGGATGTACGTTATTGGATGTACGCTGTTATACTTCGTCACATGCCAATCGTCGGCCAGACAATCGTCGGCTTACGTCTACGTCTTCATCTGCTATCGAGCGTTTCTTCGCTGCTAGTCTAATCTGAAATAATGGCTCGAACGACCTACTCATCTGTGGAACTTCGTTCAACCTGGTCGAATTGTTTTCGACCTTCTCGCAGCCTACGAAAGATACTGTTTAGGGCCCAGATTTGGTGCCCTGCCAGCTGCCGCCAGGATCGCTCTCTTCCTGTGAGCTCTTCGGGTGAGACAGCGCCTATAGCTCCGTCTATCTCTACCTCATCTTCCACTCCTCCGTTGGCGCCTCAGTATCCTTCTCAGAACTCTACCAACTCGTCTGATCATCCGCTCATCCACTCTCCAAGTTTGCGATTTGCTTCGTGGAATGCCCGCTCCTTATCAGACAAGCACGCCTTCGTCTCTCAGTCGCTTCTTGATGGCCAACTCGATGTCCTCGCCGTTACTGAGAGTTGGCATCAATGTTCTGAAGACACATCGATCCTGCGAGCGACGCCTCCAGGCTACTCATCCCGGGACTGTCCGCGACCACCTCACCCTGATGGCCACCCAGCCCGTGGAGGTGGTATCGTCATCTTCTTTCCGCTCATCTCTTCGGCTCACTCAAGTCTCCATCGACACGTCGTTAACCACGTTCGAAGCTCTCTGTCTGAGCATAGCCACTCCTCGCGGCTCAGTAACACTTCTTACCGTTTACAGACCTGGCTCAGTTCCTCCTACTGGACAATTCTTTGAGGAATTTTCATCCGTTCTAGAAAGTCTCATTACTCGCAATAGCCAGCTCGTCATCCTCGGAGACTTTAATCTTCACCTTGAAGATCCTACTTCTCCTACCTCCTCTCGTTTCCTCGACCTCCTTACCCAGTTTGGCCTACGTCAGCATGTTGGCGAGGCCACACACCGCTCGGGTGGCTTCCTCGACCTCGTCATTACTTCTGACGATGATCGGATCGACGATCTACAGATACTTCCTCCAACGCTCTCTGATCACTCGTTCGTTCAATTCATCCTTCCATCCATCCATCTTCAACCTATCCACTCCGTTCGGATGCTGCGGGGGTGGAAATCCTTCGATTGCCAGGCTTTCAGCGCTGCCCTCCGCAACTCCCACCTCTTCTCGCCTCATGAGACTCTTGATGCTCTCACCGTCGACCAATTGTTCGACCTCTACACCTCCACCACAACGCTCTTGCTGGATACGATGCTTCCTCGTCGCAGCGTCAGGACCCGTCTTCGACCGTTGGCGGTTTGGTTCGACGGAGAATGCCACCAGTCACGTCGCCGCGCCCGTTGCGCTGAGAGACGATTTCGCCGTTCCAAAGATCCAAGCGACCGTCTAGTCTGGATAAAAAAACTGCGTGCCCTCCATCGTCTCTACCACCAGAAGGAGGCCGCATACTGGGAACAACTCGTCGCTCGAAATGCCAAGAATCCAAAGCGCCTTTGGTCCTCCATCTCTGGACTTCTCGGTCGACCATCTCGACCTTCGGAGATTCCTGCCTTTTCTGCCGATGACTTTCTGGACATGCTCACCGCGAAGACTGACCGTCTTCGCGCATCTTCGACAGACGCTCCTCCTCCAACATTCTCCTCAACGACGTCTGTCTTCGAAGGCTTCCGACCTATTGTGGAGTCGGATCTCCGCTCGGTTTTTTCTTCTGTGAATTTAAAATCGTGTGAATTAGACTCTTTACCTCCTTTTATTATAACTGACATTCTAGATGATATAGCTCCTTTCTTTCTGTACCTGTTTAATAGATCACTTTCTGAGGGTTGCATCCCTGCCTCGCAAAAACGAGCCGTAGTCTTTCCTGCACTCAAGAAGGCCAATCTTGACCCTAACCTCTGTCAAAACTATCGACCCATTTCAAATCTATCTTTTCTGTCTAAGACTTTAGAACGACTAGTATCGTTGCAACTTCTCCCCTATCTTGAGCACTCGGGACTCCTTCCCTCCCACCAGTCTGGTTACAGGGCTTACCACTCAACAGAAACAGCCCTACTCTCCTTGCTTTCTGATATATATTCAGCTGTTGACAAGTCTCAAATTACTCTTTTGGCTCTCTTTGACGTCTCCGCAGCCTTTGACATGGTCGACCATGAAATTCTACTACAACGGCTTGAGACCTCCTGTGGACTCAAGGGTCCTCCTCTCCTTTGGCTTCGGTCCTACTTGTCTGATCGCACCCAAATGATCATCTCTGGTGACTCCAGGACTCAGTGGGTCCCTGTTATTTTGGGTGTTCCTCAGGGTTCTGTCCTAGGCCCGCTCTTATTCATTTTATACACAGCTAATATTCCCTCTCTTTTCCCTAACCACTCTGCGACTGGCCACCTTTTTGCTGATGATGTCCAAGCTTGTGTCCATGGACCCCCTTCTGCTCAACTCCTTCTCGCTAGTCAAATTGAGGCTCTCTCCCAAGATCTTCATCTCTGGATGTCTTCTAATCGTCTTTCCTTAAACTCTTCTAAAACCCAGCTAATTTGGTTTGGAACTCCTCAGCAGCTCAAAAAACTTGACTATGCATTACTCTCTGAAAGGTTTCCTCGTTTTACCTTTTCGTCTAGTGTCCGAGACCTGGGTGTCACTCTAGACAGTTCTCTAACTTTTACTGAACACATTGCCATGCTTACTCGCTCTTCCTACTTCCAACTAAGGCGTCTCAGGGCTATTCGCAAATCTGTTTCTTCCTCGACCTTTACCTCAATTGTCCACGCTTTCGTCTGCTCTCGAATAGACTACTGTAATTCTCTCCTTGTTGGTCTCCCTAAGGTTCGGCTATCTCCTCTACAGTCAGTACTTAATGCTGCTGCTAGACTGATTGCTCGTCTTCCTCGATTCTCTCACATCTCTACATTCATGGTTGAAGAACTTCACTGGCTCCCTCTATCTGTCCGAATACAATTCAAGGTTCTTATTTTAGTCCTTAAGTCTCATCTGGGTCTTGCTCCGAAGTACCTTTGCGACCTCATGCTTCGCCCACTCTCTGCCACTTCGCTGCGTCCTCTCCGATCCTCTGATCGGCTTGACCTTTTTGTTCCTCGTGTCAGGTCTGCAATGGCTCAATCCAGATCCTTCGCCTGCATAGGTCCTTCTCTGTGGAATGGACTTCCTCCACCGGTTCGCTCTGCCATCCTTTCTGGTAGTCTCTCCTCATCTTTTTCGAAACTAAAATCCTGCCTTTTCTCTCGGGTTGCTCGCACTGGGAGCACTTTTTTGGCTTTTGCTGTGAGAAGCGCTTTATAAATAGCCAAATACAATACAATACAATTCGTCGATGAAGAACTTCCTGAAACAGGTGGATGAAGGTTATAGCCAAAAGCAGACATAGGAGATAGACAGACATGTTGCCCAATGCGGGTCGATGTTCGCATATTATAAATTTGGTGCATAGGGCCAACAGTCATTTTAGCAAGTGAGTTATGCCCAATGCGAACGTCCGCATCTAAATTTGGTATATTTTTCTATTTTAGTACAGCCTGGGCCTCAGATTGCAGATAACCTGTACTGTACTGCGATGGATCTTATTAGGATTTTCTTTTGTTGGAGGCGGCGATAAAGTATCCCAAAACAGATCACAGTTAGCCCCACAAGATCAACGGCGTAACTCAATCTAGACTTTAGTTAACCGTTGAAAGGCGTACTTTCGCAAAGTGGATGGGGAAAGTAATGCCAAATGTGGTCAAAGGCAAGCAGGTCATTTTTACATTTTCTATGAACGACCTCCACTCAAAAATATGAAATTCAATAGACAGTTTAGACAGTCGAAATGTTCTGCGGTTGCTCGTAGACAATTAATGGTTCGTACAATTGCAGGTATTCGCGCTCACACTGCAGTAGTTCGCAGTAATCGCTCGTCTGGATTTCGAAATTCTTTGCCTCATTATTCAAAGATTTCTGGACCTCTGTGGAACTGACGCAGCTGTAGATGGGAAACGTTGAGCCAGCGTATTCGTTTAGACTGGTTCCCTGAGCGTCGTTCATATCAGCGGTTTCGTTTCTGTCAGTTTCAATATCAGATGTCTTGACTACGTCCAACGATCTCACTTGTCGCCTATTTTTTCTTAAACAATAAACATATAAATACGATTTTCATTTTGCAGTAATTGCAGTTGTGAATTGTAATTCTCAGAGCCTACCGATTATTTTAATAGTTATTTACGTTTCATAGACAGAAACTTCAGAAGGACACAGTGAAGAAACCAATGACAGAAATGAACTATTGATCTATACACGATAAATTATGAATTCAACAAATTAATTTATTTACTTATTAATTCATTGACTTATTTATTTTAATTATCATTATTATTAATGCTGTTATTACATTATTATAACTCTTCGCATAACTTACTTTTGATTTACTTCTAGATCATCTTTGCATTTGTATTCATCTCTTTATCAATTCGTCTATTTATTTGTTGTTTTGCGTATTCATCTACTTCTCAATTTATTTATTTATGTATTCATCTCTATATCCACTTACTCATACACGTATGTATTTATGTTTTCATCTATTCATCCATTTATGCGTTTGTTTACTTTTCTATTAATCTATTTACCTATTTTATTTATCTATTCATCCCATTTGAATATTCATCTATTTATCTATTCATTTAATTATGTATTTGCTGTAATTTTAAATGGAAATGGATAACTGAAAATGTTTACCTTCGAACCATGACAACTGAAACTGAAGCAACGATTGCAATTATGACGATCAGACAGACAACAGATGCGATGACAATTCCAGGAATCGCTGATGAGACATAAACTAAAAGCAAATACAATTCTATTAGAAATTGCCCTTCTTCCATTTTTTTCAAGTGAATATCATCACAGTTAGGGTAATAATTTATTGTGTCAATTATTTTCGAGCATAACATGGCATCAACTAACAACTATAAAAAATTAATGGGACTACGTTTCTTGGGCTCTACGTGTGAGCGAGAGGTCGCTAGAGGCAACTTTTCCAGTGACCCACTGCAAGCTAATAATTATATTTGTCTGCTATCTTAAAAATAGCGTCTATACTAAAGGCAGGCGCTAACGATTATATATAAATTCTCTGGCATTACAATACACTCTCAGTTGGCTGGAACAACACACTAGTTTCTCCTTCCTGGAACACTACAACGATCCGCGCTTCAGATTCACATTTCGGTGTGACCGTGCGCGCTACAAAGTTCATTATAATGATATAATAATAATGATCTGAATGAGTTTAACTCCATGAATTCTATCCCCCCTAGCTGGCGCCATCCGCAAACGTGAAGTCAAGTTTGTCAGCTGTACGGATATGTCGGCCCATGTGAATCAACTCGTCCGATGCTATTTATTTTGTTTTACCAACTGCGTCGTATTAAATCCAGCCTCAGATTCATTGAATCCTCAACTGCCGTCATCTTGGTCAAGAGCATCATTGTCTCCAGGTTTGACTAATGCAACAGCAACACCATACTGGTGTATATGGCTACTTGTCAGTTAAAGCGAATACAGTCGGCGCTGAAATCTGCTGCACGTCTCGTGTATGGTGGACACCGTCTGCGTGACAACCTACACTGGCTGCGTGTTCCTCAGCGGAGTACTTACAAACTGCGCTTGATCACCTACAAAGCACAGCATCATCTTATGCCGGACTACATCTCTGACTTCTGCATTCGGATAGCAGAAA
>JACEVL010000118.1:2850000-2860000 GCA_020284085.1 Aporrectodea caliginosa | reverse complement strand
ATTATTATTATTAAATTTTTATTAGCCCCGAAGACTATGTAATCCCTTAGGAATTGAAAAACTATCCGGAGAATACAAAACAATTCTGGTATGGCTAGAAGGTTCCATGACATTTAAACACACGACACATAATCACGCGATACTTAAACACAGACACTTCAACACACGGCAGATAAACACAAGGACATATAAACACACGGACAGATAATCCTTCGACACTTAAACACAAGGCACTCCTTGTATAATTACAGGTACAAAGTGTGCACTGGAACCTGATGGGTTGGTCGATATTTAAACACTCGCTCGTCTAGCTGTTCACTGTCCAGTTATTGAGTGATTTGGTAGGAGGTCATCGACGAGCTCCTGGACGAGGAACGTAGGCACAGGGTCCAGCTCACACATCTTCGGAGCAGCAGCAAGGATGAGACCACGCAATTCCAGACTCGTAATCTCATTGAGATCGAATCCTAGTGGACTTCGAGACGGCCGTCAGGTCGGCATTTCAGGCAGCATACCCTAATGCTGCCATCTCTGGCTGCTACTTTCACCTATGTCTTAGCGTGTTGAGAAAAGTGAATGAAGTGGCATGAAACAAGCCTATGAAACTGACAATGTTGTTCGCGGAGGAGTACGATGTTTAGCTGCATTGGCGCTTGTTCCCGAAAATGACGTAACAGAAGCCTTTGAGCTTCTTGCAGATGACATTGGCGAAGTACACGATCGAATGCCAGAGCTTCTGTCCTATTTCGAGCACACGTACATCCGTGGACGAAGACGGGCGGGTCGAAACGCAAATTACGGACCAAGTTTATTTCCGATCCAACGTTGGAATCAATATCAAGCTGCAGTAGACGGAATTGCCCGAACAACCAACGCAGTAGAGGGATGGCACTATGGTCTTCAGTCCTTGTTCCAGTGTCATCATCCTAGTCTTTGGACCTTCTTGGATGGAATCTCTAAAGATATTCAGAAGCAGAAATCTAGTTTTCTACAGGGAATATCGGGAGTTGATCAACCGCCGAGGAAGAAGTATCGTGATTTGAAGGACCGTGTAGGACGTGCTATTAGTCTTTATTTAGCTGCAGACGTACTCAGTATTTGCATGCAATAGCTCATTTATCGCACCAATAACTTTTCGCACTTTTACTTTTATAAGACAGTTAGGGTTCATTAATTTGCCGAAACCGATTTTAAAGATTTTGTCGTATATGGCGCTGTGTTTATCTGCCGTGTGTTTATATGTTCTTGTGTTTATATGTCCTTGTGTTTATATGTCCTTGTGTTTATCTGCCGTGTGTTGAAGTGTCTGTGTTTAAGTATCGCGTGATTATGTGTCGTGTGTTTAAATGTCGGCAGACCGGCTAGAACTCGTCCAGTGCGGCGGATCAAAGGTGATTTGGAAGGCAATGGCGTTAAAGCGCGGATTATGATGACAATGCGCTGAAAAAGTTATACTTTTATCTTGTTTCAACTGTTATACGTGAGAGACAGCGCCGTAACTGTGCGATGAAAAATAGTCCACTGCTACTCAATGAGCCGAAGCTCAAACGCCAACGGGACAAAGTGATAACTTTGCGCGAGCGTTGTTTTTTTTATTATTGTTGCTGTTATTATTATGATTCCTTGATTATTTTATTATTCTAGTAGGCCTTATGAGGTGAACTGTGGTATGATGGTAATACACAGGCACGAAGAAAATAAGAATGCGGGTTCGATACCCGCTAGCCCCATAAGGTTGACTCAACCTTGAATTTCATAGGTGCGATGGCAAAGAGGAGCAACAACAGGACAGATCGGCGCCCAGCAGGCTGCCATGCAGTTAAAAAATCGACTCTTGTTTAACTTCTAATTATGAGTTCCTCCTATTTAATGCAATCATACCGCAGTGTGTCAGTTTGAATTGAATAAACGAATTATAATTTAAGGAAAACGAATTATTTAATATAAGAAAATTAGTTACATTAAAGCAGAGGACATGATAAGATTTCCAACTTACTTTGTGGATCATCTCTACAGTTGTAGGTGATGCGTTCAAAGTCGTTATCACTGGACCTGCCCATAGTCCCACAAGGGATCTTTTCTTTGAGAACGTCAACGCTGCAACTTTGTTTATTATCACATCTACGGTGGACATCCGTTCTATGGTTTCCATTCGGATTATAAGTACAGTCGCTATCTTTGATGCAGCACGAGGCCCCAAGGCAATTAGAATCTCCAAGGACTATGTCTGTTATCTGGATGACCTTCATCTCTGGACAATTTAAGCTCAGCCGAGATCCAACACAACCCTGGGCAATTTCTGTTTTGAATTGAAACAAAATATACTAGTATTTGACCAAGAAACACAAAAATTACGAGACATAATCCTCAACTTGTAAGCGCTGATGTTAACATGGGAAAGCACGACGATACAAATGAATACGTTTCTGCTGGCCATGAATGAACTCAAGTCAACATAGCACAAGGTATGCATGCGGTAATGCTGTGCAAAAACAGTCTTTGCATTTATTCTGGCGATTCTAGTGATGATGATTGATGACCATAGAACATACGCTGTTGATCTGGACAGTACACCATCAGATAGTCATTACTATCATTAGTATGCATGTATGTAGTGTATTTTTGTGTACATATGTATGTGCGGTGTACAGTGTATGAGCATGATGGTTAGAGTGCTGGACTGCCCAACCAGAGCGATCGGGGTTTCAATCTCCAGATTTCTGTTCCAACTACACCTTGTACGTAACATTCAGTACTTCGGCCATAGCCGTGAAAAGAAAAAATTGTCTAGTTGACAAGCTTGCAGCTTTCGTTGAAAGCTGCAAGCTATTTCGACTGTTACCAAACTATTTCTATCAACATACTACTAATAGCAGTGCACTCTATAGGTCTACTTACCACCTGACACATTTCTTTGAAAGCAGACGACCAGGGCAACCACCTGTAGGATTGAACAGATGTGACCTCCGAAGGAAAACTCCATCTTCAGTTCCTAAGAAAAGAAACTGACAAGCTTTTACATACTCACTGATCTCCTTCCTCATACAAAGAAATTCTAAATCTCTTGGTTGCAGATCACTTTCCAGTTCAGTAATCTATTTCAATCGCAGTCAGAAAACTATTAGTCCATCCTCGGCTTACACAAAAGTGTTCAGCTTTCTCAGACTCATCAACGATCAGTCTCTAAATCTATTTAGTGTTAAACAGTACGTATAGCTCACAGCAGCACACTCCGATAGCACAAGAGTATCCGATAGCAGAACACCATAAAAGTAGGCCTACGTAGTTAACAGTTCTCAAAACAGTAGACCATAATAATTATATGTTGATGTTATCAATTACACTTTAAAGTTCGTTGTTAAATCTTCTTTTCCTCTAACCATCTTTTATATTCTGCATTTCAATCTCTCTCTGTCAATCTGTCTGTCTTGCCTACACACCTCTCTATCTGTCTATCTGTGCATATATCTATCTACCTACCTATCTAATTATCTATCTATCTGTTAACTTCTCACTCATTTCCTCCGACTTTCTCCAATCATCTTTATCAATTTCGAATCATATTCAATTTTTTAATTACAATCGTCAAGGTGCAACAAACACACAATTCTGAAATCTATTCAGCCAAGTAAAAGGTTCAGGCTAAATACTAACGATATTACCTACTTGGATCAGTCTGACAAACGTCCGTGTTCAATCTAACACAGCGATCAGCCCACACAGTCACGAGATTCACGTTCGGCTATCTGGAAAACGTGTTTATTAGCTGGTCAACGCTTATCACCAACGCAGCTCTGCAGGCCTAGCGTGTGAGCCTAATGGAAGCGATTGTCAGTTCAGAAAGTAAAAGAGGCTCTGACTAATAAAAATTGTGTCCGATAATTATATTTGCCAATCCGTTTAAAATATATAATGCCCCGACAGCCTGGTTTATCTTTTACCAATTTATATCCTAATTTATGACGAGAGAAAACAAATAACTGACTAATATTCATAACCGAAAACATATACCTATAGTGCAGATACTTTCTAAAGCGCCATAGCGCAAGCATAATACCTCCGCAGTTTGATAATTCCAATTATTTGTGATCCTGAGTTGTAGCATTAACCAGCCAGAAAAACGGAGGTCACGCCAATGTACTGTTACATCAAGTACCCTCCCTCTTCCCTCTCTTCACACCTCCATCCTGGATCCTCTGTTCTATCTCCGTCTATCCAATCCTCTGCTGTTGTTATTGACAATTGTTAAGCGTTACCTGCTATACTCACCATAAGTGATCAAAAATCAATCGATGACGCTGAGCAATTGGAGTTGCTCGGGATCCTCACACAAACGCAGTATATGTAAGGCTTTCGAGGAACTCCAATTGCCCCAGGAGAGCAGGATCGAACCCATATGGCGATTGCTATAGCCAATCAGCTACCGTGTCTGTCTGGTTCTGTCTCTGTTTCTCTCTAAGAAGTACCAATCTATCACATCCGTTAATAAATGAAAGACTTCTGTTATCACATATTTTATCGGTACGAGAAACTTCAAGAAACTCATTTAGTGAGTCAAACCACAAATTCTTGTCAAATCATGAATCATAATAAACCAGCCTGTAACAAAAAATAATTGCACAGCTTTTTCAACCTGTTTTGCGGATAGTTTATTGTGGATGACCTAACTCGCGTTATTTCACCATTTACTGCACTGTGCAGAGCAACAAAACTTCTGTTAATAAAAACTCAATGCCCAACTAATTTCGACTTAACCAAGTCAGTATACTTCATGCATGTATGGTAAACAGAACATTTGATTAAGTTTACTGTTGCCATCTATTACCCAGATTATGTGTCGGTAGTGGTAGTGGAACGTCTATCCCATGAGCATCTCATCACCTGTAGTACGGCCTTCTCTTGTCTGTAACATGTAAGCTACTTATTTGCGGAAAGAAGGCTGAAATTAAAAAACGTCACCATGCATGCATGAGTTCTGTTCGCCTTCCGTCAGAGAAACGCGCTGCAAAATTATTTAAAAAATGAAGTATTTCTGAACACGTACAAAATTTATATGAAAATATTTCTAATAACAATATTCTTAATTAGATATGTCGGCATTGTACACAATTACAATTCTAAGAGGGTCGAAGTCGGCGGAGGACATAAGCAATTAAATGTATGTGTCACAAGTGCAAGGTATTATGGATCTCTGCCCGGTATGTGATTGGTATTTGGCTGGGAATATTACGCAAAGTATATTACAACCTACATAAAGAACGATTAATTAAGACTTATGTAACGCTACTGATTATAGTTATAAGTTTTTAGTAACAAATCTAGGACAATAACATGCATATTGTACCTCATCCAGCATGAATTCACAAAAAACAATCAATTTTAAAAGAACGATCATAGACTCGAAAATGATTGGCTATCATTTGGCCTACACGATCAAACTTACATCTAACAGATGCCTCTCGCGATAAACTGTACAGCTAAGTCAGCGGCAGCTCGTCAGATTAAACGCAAAACCCGAGTACCCACGAGATTCCGATATAGAGGACGTCGGATTGACGTCGACTCGCGTGTACTGGTTTACTGGGACATTTCCATGTCGTCTTCGACTCTCCTCTTGGTTTCGACTAAACTCATCCTGGAATTTGGCCTGCACAACGATCCATTATTTTACCTACTGATTATGATCTCGTTATAACAGGATTTTGTTATGTAGTAGTTCTATATTACATGTATGTTTCACAACAACAGTGTTATATCGAGTTTTTGGGTTTTAACAACAATCTTGCACTGTTGTACTACATAAGATCATAGTCATTTTGATGCATAGGACACATGTACCTCGTTATCATGGCCATAGCTGCGCATGTCATCGGTCATGTCGGTCATTTCGACGGTTATTTTCATCTAAATGCAGAAGTGCTTATAATACATTGCTCAATAACTTCGAACATGCTGGAGTTTTCTGGTGCTATAGGTTTGCGTGCCGGACTTATTCGTTAGTTTTGCCAAGGATTTGATACGTTATTTTTTTTCGTTAGTCGCCTAGGCCCATGTGACTGCATCAGGCCCATCCTTCCGATGTGTACGGTCGAGTCTGAGCCATACGGACCGTGTAACCGGGTGCTTTCGTCTCGGCAAAGGGTGACCGACGCGGTCTATTGGAATGACCTCGACCACTAGCAACCGGTGGCTCTTCAATCTAACGACCGACACGCGACGAATGCCTTTTCTGCGTACTCCTTGTGTCTCGACGGTTGAATCTGAACATTCATGAACATTCAGCTGTCCGCGGGAATCCGTTGGTTGGTTCCTTGTGTGTGTGTTTGCCCGCCACTGGTGACTTTTTCAGCTTACTATGTATGCATTGTTTTTCTAACTGAAGTAATTGTTTTGTTCACAATGGACATTTTAATATCATAGAGGCTAGCGCAGAGAGCGCTGTGAATAAATATATTCGGCCCCACATATATATAAACTATATATATAATAGATGCCTATCGCGATGAATGTACAGATAACATTAGTGTGCGCCACTTTCAGATATTGCTCTCATGAGTAGATTTTCACCTGGAGCGTTGGTAGTTACCACGATGTATTGTTCTTTGTCTCCGCTGTCATCTGGTACAGAGCTGTGGCTAAAGGTGTCGACTGTAGGCTGTACGCCAGTTGAATTCGTGGTGATATCTACACACACATTTAAAATCTTCGTTGACACTGTTGTTCTGGATTCCAATCTCAGGTAACATATTAAAAGCAGTTTAACTACAAAGGTCACAGTTATTTTGATGTATAGCACACAGTAACCAGGGACATTGCTTATAATAATGTGCAAAAAGTGCGGAGCACCGAAGGCTCTGAGCCGAGTATTGCTGCTATTGTAACGACTTGCAACTGGACCAAGTTGTTGCCGCTTTCATGTCACTAGAAGCTAGACGTGGAATTTGGCCTGCACTTGCCGGATTTAAAGTGGATTTCAACAAACTGTGTAACTGTGAGAGATGAAATCTGACTTCACTGATACCTTGGGCTAGCTGATATTTTGCTCATTTGCAGCAGGGTGCAGCGTTCAAGAATTAATTACATAATTATTTGAGATAAGATTTTCATCTGGAGCGTTGGTAGTTACAGAGCTGTGGCTAAAGGCGTCTACTGTAGGCTGTAAGCCATTTGAATTGGTAGTGACTTCTACAAACAAATTTGAAATCTGTCGTTGACACTGTCACTCTGGATACCAATCTCAGGTAAACTAATCAGTCGATACAAAAGTGTGATTGAATTTTATTGTTACAACTTCACGCAACCTACTTTTCAATTGGCTACTGTTCGATTGCCGGCTGATTTCTGTTGTGAATAAAACGACCAATAACAGAGGTGTTAGTTTCTTCGTTGTTAGTTTCTAAAAATTTTTAATCTTCAGTTGTGAATAATAATTATGTGGTTTGCAAACAGTCGCAGACAGACACTCTCATGTAGGTTTTCCAATTCTTTATTTTATAAAATAATTATCATTAAAATTATCATTAGTTTAATTTTACAATTACAAAATTTGTAATAGTAAAATTAAACTAGTGATAATTTTAATGAAATAAAATAAAGTTATAATCATAAATTAAAATCATGAATTATGACACTCATAAAAAAATAATTTAATTAGTTTTTATGAGTGTCATAATTCATGATTTTAATTTTATTTTTATTGCTACCATTTAAATAATGTTTTTATATTATTATTATGATTAATGTTATTATTATGATTATAATTATATTTCAATATTTATTATTACTATTATTAATCATTATTATTATTATTATTATTATTATTATTATTATTATTATTATAAACATTATTTTTTTCATAACGCCAGCAAACCCATATGCAGACTAATTAAATTAACTGTTTTCAGTATGTTTATAAGCCATCATTCAGTCCCAGGCTACTGTTGTTACAATCCGAGGTGCCTAAAACAGAGAGCGTTTCCAATCTGTAGGGCAACTGATAGGCGCTGTAGTAGATGAATGGTCTCACGCTCGTCGCCGGTCGCAGCAAATATCCTGCCTCAAAATTCGACCACTTCTCTTAATTGAACTGAGAGTTTCAAGCGCTATACTAATGGAACAAAGTGGTTGTCCAGTGCGACTTTGCTCGATTGATATAATTATTATTGTTATTGTAATTGTGTTTTATTTTTATTACTATTACTACTACTGTAGTATTATTATTATTGTTATTATTATTATTATTATTATTATTATTATTATTATTATTATTATTATTCATCATCATTATTATTATTATTATAACAAATTTATTTCTTCATAAAGCCAATAAACTTACGTAGAGACTGATTAGGTATCAATGATCCCTCAGGCGATCCAAACAATATCTGGAGATGTTACTGATGGTGGTCTGGAATTATTATTATTATTATTATTATTATTATTATTATTATTATTATTATTATTATTATTAGTTTTATTATTATTCGGGCATTATTATTATTATTATTATTATTATTATTATTATTATTCTAATATTATTGTAATTATTATTTGAATGTTCTAGTTATGAGGTGAACTGTGAAGTTTAAATAATATTAACTGATAAATAAGGAAATTAGTTATAATCAAATCATAGTACATGATAAGAATTTCAACTTACGCTTTGTTTCATCTCTGCAGTTGTACATGTATGTAATGCGTTCAAAGTCATTGTTGTAACCAAGTAACCACAATTACATGTAGCTTACCTTTTGGGTCATCTGTGCAGTTGAATGTGATGCGTTCAAAGTCATTATTGTACCACACTCCCAAGTATCCACAGGGGATCTTTTCTTTGAGAACTCCAACTGTACAACTTTTTTTGTGATCACATGTACGGTGGACATCCGTTCCATGGTTTTCACTTGCATTATGAGTACAGCTGTTATCTTTGATGCAGCATAAGGTCCCAAAGCATTTGGAATCTCCAAGGACTACGGCTGTTATCTGGATGACCTTCATTTCTGGACAACTTAAACTGAGTTGAGATCCAACACAACCCTGCGCAATTTCTGTTATGAATTCAAGAACGAAATATTATAATTTGACACAGAAAATTACGAGACAGAATACTCGGCTAAAACAAATTTGACAACGGTAAACATAGAAACACTGATGATACAAACGAATATGTTTCTCTGTTCATGGATGAACTCGAGTTAACTCTTACTAATCTATTTCTGTCAACATACTACTAACAACAATGCACTCTATACGTACCACCTGACACATTTCCTTGAAACCATACGGCCAGGGCCACCACCTGTTGGATCGCACAGATGTGGCCTCCAAAGAAGAATTCCATCTTCATTTTCTAAGAAAAGAAACGGCTACGATTTTACATACTGACTTCGTTCCTCGTATAAAGTAAATTTTAGGCCTCTTGATTACTTTCAAGTTCAGTGATCCACTTCAATCGCAGTCAGAAAACTACTAGCCCATCTTCGGCTGAAATCAAAGTTAAGCTTTTCTGACTCAATAACATTCAATTTAGCGTTAAACCAGTACGTGGCTGGTACTTGGCTTGAGTCAGACAGATCGATGGATCGGTGCACTGTCTGTCACTGTCTGTTTGCCTCTATTTATCTGAAATATATATAGGACTAGCAGTTTTTACCCGGCGTTCGCCCGGGTTTTCCTCAGCGCCCGTGTATTTGAATTTAACGACATCTTCGTCAGCGCCTGTGAATTTGAATTTAAGGATGTGCAAATTTTTCGTGTGTCCCTCTGGCGCATTTACGCGCTGGCTAGAAATTGTTTAATTGCAATTATAACTCTATGCAATATATACTCCTGCATAGCTAGAATTCAATTTCGATTACATCGAAAGTTAAAATGTCCAAATATCGGAATTTAAAGTAAATTTTGAGTTGATATAAAGTTGGATTGAGATCTATAGAAATTCAAATGAAAGCGTTCGTTACAAATTTCGTATCCCTAAAGTGTTGCATTGAAATTCTGC